>JAQIXX010002169.1:0-26525 GCA_034700605.1 Willowsia nigromaculata
TCTGATAGACATAGTGAGAACGCGTGACTTTTTTTAATGTATTTTAAATGGGCGGCTGATTTTGGGTTTCCGACCACAGTGCATCGGAGTTTAAATCGCCATCTGGAGTAGAATGCACGGTGGGTATCAGGAATTAATTCTTTTATTAAAACCCCATAGAACCAAGTGTAAAGTGTATTTGAAATACGTAGAATCTCCTTTTCTCGCATTCGGCTATTTTCGTGTAAAAGTACGTGACCTTCACCACCTTTTATCATAATATATTTTTTAAACATGATAAATGCGATTTTAGATTGGAAAAAAAAGTTTGTGAGATACATATACAATTTAAATCACATATCCTGCATTTACTACTTTATTTTACACAATAGCAAACATTACAACATTTTATTAATTAAAATTATTAATTAACTAAAATTATTTAGAGTAAGCAAGTATCACTTAACCTATTAAAGAGACGACCAACTTACATTTCATAGTGTATGAAGTTTTCTAATATCCATAAATCCAGCCTCCGACTAGGGAAATTGCGGTGAGCCTGTCTGTTCTCATCTTTCTTGCGTTTCGTGCCAAGGGATCCATGAATGCGTGGACGGATGTCATGAATTTTCGGTGGTCATTTCATTCTTTTAAAGTCGTTCGACGTTTCTGGAAATAAATGAAGGTAATCAATAAAAATGCATTTTGACAGACAATGTAACATACTTTCGTAGTCCCTCTTTCAATAATATGTGCACATCCTGGAAAATCAGACATACATATACGACCCCATATCATCCTTCTAGCAATGTTTGCGAGCGAGTAAATAGGAATATAAGATCCGTTATAGCATCATATGTATCTAGTAATAAAAGAAAATGGGATGAGTATTTACACATTACAGCTCTTGCATTACGCACTGCTATAAGCGACACCTCTGGTTTTAGTCCTGCTATGTTAAATTTAGGTAGGGAGATCCAGCTCCTATTAGACAGATATCTTGAGACATAGAATGATGGTGATGCATCTCGTATTGAATATCAATCCAAGCTGCTGAAAAAACTTGCAATTATTTACCGCAAAGCCATAAATAGTATGGAACAGGCACACGTGTGGCAACCACGCTATTATAATAATCGTCACTGCGCCTCTACCTGTAAAAATAAAAGAATCAACTCCCTCTGTGGAAAACGCAAGAACCGGAAACGACGAAAACGTTGTAAACAAGTTACAACAGGTTTTGTGGCGGGATGTTTATAAGGGTGGAAATACGAAATAGTGTAATGTTGTCTAGTCAAAATTATCCCAAGTGAATGTGCCAATGAAATTTGTATAATTCCTCTTTTTTCATTTTAACTCAAACGTGGCCATGAACTTGTCATGAAGCCGTAGGCTAAATATCCTTTCTCAACTCAACTCAAAACTATAAAAGCAATGTGCTCAAAGTGTTAAAAACTCACTCTTCTATCTCTGATGTAACCGAGTTATTGGTTTGTGCTCAGTCTCAGAGAAGCCTGGATTTGGCATTCTCTGTCTATGATTGTCTGTATTTGGCTTCCAGACTTCTCTGTAACTAACCTACGATCTAAGATATGCGGGGCAACCTGCTATAGCTTGTAAGCACAATTTCCTGAGATTTCAAGTAGTAATTTTCCTTTCAAATTAAATAAACAAAATTATCTTTAGCCTACCATACGAACCGCCTCTGAGTTTATATAAAAGTGTTGATTTTAGTCTTTGATTCTCACAACACCACGAATAGCATAACCATACATCAATATCATAACTCACCCAACAAACATTTCCTTATAAAAGATTAATAAAGTAATTTAATATTCATCTGTATCAATCCATTTTTCAATCAATCCATCAATGTGTTCAGTAGATTTGAGGGAAAGTATAAAAAGATGACAAGAAAGTCAGAAATTTCTAGCAATCAGTAACTTTGTGAAATTATCCGTCATTTGTGGATTGTAAATTAACGTTAGAATTATACACAAGTGGCCAAATTCCCTAAGAAAATTGCAGAAGTGAATTTCAGCCAACTTGTCATTATTATTAGGTCACAAATATATTGAAAATGTTTTACGGAATCCCATGCGAATACCCTGGAACACTTTCAATATGCTTATGCGTTTACACCAGCTTTTATTCACTGATCGACAAGCAAAAAATCTGACCCTTCGCAATTGGAAGAAACATGAAGACTAACAATGTCCTCGAAACTATTCGTTCCTTTTACTGCATGAAGATCTGCTTGCTATGTCTCCCTCCTTACAACTGAATACATCACAACATCGCACGACTCGTATGAAAAAGATAAAAAATACAGTTTATAAAATGCATCTAAATTGGAGAAGGTAAAATCAAATTGTTGTGAGAATTCCTAAAAATTCAGTTCTTCAATTTGTTAGTGGTAATAGATCGAATGACTGTCTAATTGTGAGTTGTGTAATTCATTACAAAATTTTTTTTCACATATTGTGCATATATACGTACGTACAAGTACTCAGGTACAAATTGCTTGTGCCAAGTCTGATCTGAGCAGTTATAAAATCATATAAATTACATATAAATATGGTATATTACTTTAGCAATGTCAATGTGTTAATCTTATGATATTTTTTGACTTTGCGTTCATATTTATGCTAATGACATCAAAATATTTCTACATAACAAAATCAAAGATTATTGTAGCAGTTTACAAAGCTCAAAGGTATGCGTAGCCAGCTTTTTCCAAAAATTTAATTTTTCAAAAACATGAACTCATTTGGCCTTTAACCAACATATTATTGGATACCTATATACATATGTATTCTGCAAAAAAAGTCGAGAAAAGATTGACTGCTTAGCCAATAAAATTGTGAGAAAATATCTGTACATAGGAGTGGAGAATACTAGGGATTCATTATGTGTCCTCTCATTGTACTAATTCTTATCAACATATAGTTACACAGGAAATGTTCAATCAACAAATTACGAAAAATGCATTCTTAAGAGCCGAGCAATATGAAATAAGATGAATTAACTCTTGTAGGACTTTATTTGTCTGGAATGTGTGCGACTAATCAAACCCGTTAAAAAATTCACCGTCACACTTAAGATTTTTATAAAAAACACCGACAAATCATAACTCGTTATCGAAGGTTAGGAGTACTACTTATATGTCAAGCAAAACAATCGGATTGTGGTCTAACTCAGATATAAAAAGGGTTTTAGTTTGAGTGGCATTAAGTAATCATAACTAGGCTTTATGCGAGGTGTACTCCACAAAGCTTTTATTCTTAGTCTTTCTTGGCTTTCACGACATGCACTCCATCAAATACTCAAGTCATTTATACATTTAGCATGTAATAATACTTGCAAAATTGCTCTCATCTCTTGTGAGTTCTTGGACAAAAACAAACAACGGCCATTTCTTGCGTCTTTAAAAGCGGCAATGAACTGTGGTTGTGTTAAATGCAATGTTAGTAAAAAAGGCAACAAATGTTTGAGTCCTAATAAAGTGTGGAAATGTGTAATTCAATCAAGACGTTGATCTTTGAGAAAGTGTTCATTTTGAATGCTTTCACCAGTTCAAAAATTCTCCGAATGACTTGAATAGGAGCTTCAGTATGGAGGCTTCAATTAAGAGAATAGTTAAAGGATACCTTAAAATAAAGGACTTTACGCCTCTTTTATTTACTCTGGGCCCCTAGTAATCATTCATATACCAATCGAAAGCTCCCAGCACGTACAACGAAAGTTACAATGGGCACAAGTCTCTAAAACCCTGTACAAAACGTGTTTTGGCCCTTTAAAGTCAGGATTTTAACATTGCTACTATCCGCTAGCGACCCAGAGTTACATTAAGAGGCGTAACGCCCTTTCCGTATGTAATACGAACTATGAAATAGTGAAGTGTGAACGGTTCGATGATTCATAAATTAGTCAACAACAATCAACAAACTATTAAATTTATGTCCATTTTTCACGAAAACGTGAGATATTGCAAATAAAATATGTACTTTCCATATGTAATTTGGATATTTTATTTAATTAAATTTTGTTGTGCATACTTACAAGGGATACGCAGGAGGTGATAACATGCCGATCAAGCGGAAATTAGATGATTTTTATGAAATCGGACAAGGCAAATTCATTGGTGACAGTCAAACTCCCGAATGCACAAGTTGAACTGCACCAGTTCATAAGAAATAGCAAAAATATTACATGCTCCAAGCAATAAGTAACGTGTTGTTAATACCTTCACGCATAGATTTTGTTATTATTGTTCCCTACCTCTATTACGAAAAGATATTATGATTTAAATATGATAGTTCGGTTTGTTAGAGACCATTAATTGTTACCATTTTGTTTTTGGGGAGTCCAGCCAAATGCGGAAGCCGAAAGAAACAACAATAACGGATTGCTAATTCATAGCAAAAGACCTGAAATCTGGCTACACCTAATACATTCGTATAAACCGTCCCAATTAATATCCATTTATCATATTTACAGGATTTAATGCCTTCGAAATCGAGTAGGGGCGTAAAAATAACAAAATATATGAGTAACGGTATTGATAACACGTTACCTATTGCTTGGTGATGTTCAACTTGTGCATTCGGGAGTTCGACTTCTACCAATGAATTTGCCATGGCCGATTTCATAACAGTCATATTATTTCCGCTCGATCCGCGCGTTACCACCTCTTACGTACCCCTTGCTAGTAAAACATATTAGCTAGGGAGTTTTTCTTTCGTAGGTCTTTTGGACAAAATGTAAAAAAATGTAATGAATCTCCAGCGTTTTGTTGTTTGTATAATTCTTTGTTTTGATGGGCACATTACAAAACGTGGAAACGAATATTTTGGCTGAATGGCAGACAGAATATGTAGGAAAGCAATATTATTGTAAAGTTTCAAAAGGTGTCTTGATAAAATAATATTGTAACCTTATTATATACAACCCATAAAGTATGAATGTAAATTAAAATGCAGTAATTGTGACAAGGATATATTGCAGAGACTTATAATCAATGAAACCTTTAAAATATTTAATTAACTCTATGAAGGGGCTTAGCATTACAACTTTTAATCAAACAATTCAGTCACATAGTACTATCATGCTCATGCTACAATGAAATGACTGTTATTTTGGGTTATGTATTACCAGATTACCTACTTTGGATATTTAATGAAATTTATCAAGTGGAATATTAATTCACAGTAGTACCTAATATGATGAAATAAGATTAGCTATAAATCTTCTCGAATACATTTTTGAGAATGCAGTTAACTCTCACCTCATGTTACTGAAAGTTAAAATGAGCAATTTTTTGTTTTATCTCAAAACATCTTGTTTAAGCTGAGGCTGTATGATATGAAGGGTGACATTAGTACTTGGATGTGAACAAGGAGCAAGCAATGCTATACTCTCACTTTGTGCCCAAGTCGAAGTGCCAATAAAATTATGAACACACTGCTCGTCAATATTAGTGCTACTAAGTCAATATATCAAGCAACTCTAACATACTTAGTTGAAGCTTAATTCTCTAAAAACGTGTTTGTTAAAGCTAACTTACAGTCCAACGACAAACAGCAACAAGTGAAGCAAAAAAGTAGCCCTGTTGCTAATTTCTGTATGTAGTGTTGTCTACATGACTTTTAGTAGAGAACGTGTACGCTGTTGGAATTTCATAATTTTATTCGCTCCGTCGAAATTAGGTTGGAGGCAAGCAAAATTGAAAAATTTGTGGTTTCTCTTTTACGTTTAAACCTCACCTCGGTGCGAGTTTCCTTAATCCCTAATTTATTATTCTCCTATATCCTTTTATTCTTTTTTATTTATACTGTGTGGCTAGTGCTCTTCGTTCCTTTCTATCTTCACACTCTTGAATTTGCACATATTTTTCATTCATTTTCACTCAAGTTGTAAGGTTCCATATTTACATGCTCTACAGTTACTTCATCTAAATTGGTAACATAATCTTCTGGTTACTACTATAACCTTACAAAGACATCCAATGTCTAATAAAAAATATGTATACATGCGTATAAACTTACCATTGTCTGATGCGCTGTTAAGTAACGGTAAGTCCTGACTTAGGACCCCAAGAATTTAGAAAAAAATTTTCAGTGGAAGTGGAACCCTGATATTCCAAATCCCTAGAAATTAAAATCAACAAAAACTTATTTTGTGTTGGTTGATTATATTTTTAATTTCATATAGGCCCGTTAAAAGCATAAAAACTGGCATTGTTGTATGCTTGCAATCAATAAATATATTACACTTAGCGTATTCTTTTGATTTGATTTGATGTTTTGGCAAAACCCCACTCTTTCGGACCAATGACCCATAGAGCACCGACGGTAGTATAGACGGTAGTACAAAAATTCTTAATCTCGACTTATATAATATAATTTTCTAAAAAAAATTAAAAATATTGATGCTAGAAATTTAGAAATCCCAATAAAAAATTAAATATCAAAATAACTTTACTAACGTCCTAGTGCCACAGTTTATATCCGAAAGTGAAATAATAATGGCAGACCACCATACAAAAGTAGGAATAAAAAACACACTGTCCATAAAATTACACAAATCATTTCGCGCATGATTACACATCAACTGTGGTAGGATATTTTAAACGTTCTTTTCTCTCAGGTTTTTAATAAATAAAACTCAAAGCAGTGATACTAAACGCTACGTTCTCGAACCAATCCAAGCCAATAGCATCATAAAATTTCCGAGCAATAGAAATTGCGTAAACAGTGCCACAACAGCAATTAACTCATGTAGTAAAAAACAAATCCGCAACCTGAAACAGATGAACGTCAAAAGAATATGGGAACTAATTTTGAACTTCAAATATTGCTATTCCTTCTTGCACGAGATATGAAAGACTAATGAGCGACAGATCTAATGACTAGCCTGTATAAAAACAAAATATTCATTATTAGCTAAAAGACTAGACCTTTTTGTGGAGGGCAACACTGCAGTAACAATATTAGCAAAAAATATCCCGTGAATGTACTTTTGTTTTTATTCCTAACAATCTTTTATTGTACCTGATAATTCACATTTTGTTATTTCTGCAAGATAGTTCTACAAGTACACTTAAAATTCACTGCACGATTCTATTGAACAATACTGTATATGAATACCATTAAGTACTTGGGCTTTCGTTCACTTGCAAAGAAAAAAACTTATTCGCAAATTTACGAATTTTTGTTCATGAAGAATTAATTAAGTGCCTGGAGTTCAAATGATACCTAATAAATATGCACAATTTTTGAAAATGTGTTTTTACCCACAATTGTTGTCAGCGTTACTTTGTGGCTTTGTGAAATGTCCCACACATATATTTTGGCGCCAAAATTAGAAATGAGTATTTATAAATATATTTTCCGAAACCATAAATGGCTATCCTATCTTATCCATTGCATCATTAGATGTGCTACACATCTAATGATGAAATGGACAATATTTCTTGTATTTAATTAAAGTGACTTTCTTTAACTTCGGTTTATGGTGAACTTAAAATTGTAATGACTCATTAAATTGACGTGCGTCTAAACTTTGGTTCCCCTTTATAAAGTTTTTATCATAAGTTTGTTTACAAATTAACCTACTCACGAAATAAACTGTTGCGGGTAAGTGCTAATTCTTTAAAACTAAGTCTAGTCAATTATTTGTTGCCGTTAATGTTACTCCACACATTACGTTTTTGTAAGGTTGACATTTAAAATTTATTTCCAAGATTTTATTACTGGCTTCCCATACCTTACGTGAACATGAAAGATTCTGCTAACCGCAATGCAAAGAGGATATATCAATGGAAAAACATCATTTTTAATACGACTGCTTGAAGCTGTGATCATAATGCCATAGTAAGCAAATTATTTCGCGTCCAAAATCTACAGTAACTGTATAGTGTCTCATCCAGAAGTTTTGAACATGCAATCTTACCAAATCACTTTCTCCAAATCTTTTCACATCTGAACCGCATTAGATTTCAACAAAGGAGTTCATTTCCTTTTTAGGAATACCTTCTTAAGACAGGTTACATTACATTGAGCGAATCACGAACGTTATCAACACTTCTTTTAAAGCCACTGATTTACAATATTTATATTGTAATTAAAAGTGACCAAGGCAGAGAGTAGTCGCTTATAATAATAGCGATAAAATAGCACAAAAGTGACTAAATAAGCGTCATTGTGAACAAAATCGCCCAGCAAATAGTAAAATACATTGTGTGGAGCTAACCTTATTTCCTTCTTGGTCCAGGAATATATTTGCAAAATCTAATCTCATTTAATACCATTTTATTCATTCTGCACTATTTTCTAGCTCTAAGTCTGTTCAGGTTTGCTCATTAGTATTTACCAAATTAGTATGTTTCTTGCAGGAGTGATTTATCTCTGTAAAGTAATTATGTATAAGTACTCATCCTCTGCTACTTCGGAATTTTAACACAAACTGCTCCTGAGTTTGGTGTCCTCTAATATATTCTTGTAGACTTTTACACACCCACATGCATCACGATTTAAACAAATCATATTTTGTTTCAAATCGCTATAAACATAACAATACATCTTTTTAAAAACTTAGCTTTTGTGTAAGTAGGTTTCATTCTGCATAAGCATACATAACAATTCTGCCTAAAATCTGGAAAGTGAAAAGTTTGGGGAAAATGTGATATTTGCTCTTCTGTTCAGCTAAACACAGTATTCTTTGACTCACAATATCAACTGTAACTACACATCATACGCTGGCACACCATATATTAAAAGCTCATCAAATAAGTAACAAGTACTATCGTCATCTCTCACGGGAGTACTGATCCCAGAGAATACTATTTAATATCAAGACAGATGAAAAGTTTTCATGCTAAGTACGAGTTTCCAAATTATCATTCGACATCCGTCGAGAACCCCATGATGCTAGAGGCGAGTTTCGTTTGAAAATGCCATGAGAAAAAATGCTCGTAGTGAACGCTGCTATCGTGATAAACAAAGAATAATTCCATTCCTGTGTCCGATATTCACTTCAAAAATCAGTTATAATTCAATGTTATTTTATAAACCTACATTTTCCTAATAGTTATGAGGAAATGCCTATGAAAACCGTATTTGTGAAATATGTAGATGTTAAAAGGGCAAAATCAGGGCTATGTGAACGTGCTATAATCTAATGCGCTAACCGTGTAGAAAGAGGGGCAAACTGAGATACCTTTATGCAAGATAAATTTTGCATGTAGCATCTTCAAGCACGCAGGTTGCACAAATACCAGTGTATTGATTAAATATTCACCATAAAACTCAATTGATAATGCTCGAAACTATCTTACGTTTTATGGATGTATAGCAAATTAGAGGAAACGTATGAAAAGATGACAATAAAATTTAGCAAACGCCAGATTGACAAACAAAATATTGGTCACTTTACCCGTCTTTTGTGTCTTTAAAATTATGCTTAGAGTTCACAGAAGGTCTAAAGAGCAATAAAGCGATTAAGATAGCATTCTAACGTTAATGCTATTAATAATTTCAAGATTTCTCTCTTACTGCCTGACGATAAGTGCAAGAATCTAATCTTCAGTTGTTTCGGATCGATTCTGTGTTTCATAGAAACAAAAAAATTCATCAAATTCCCGGATAACTGAGTTCAAAAAAATAAAAGGGATTTCGGATTGGTATATGAGTGTAGACCAACACAATCAAAAATTGTTATGATCCTTAGTGATCATTGGTCTGCACCCGGTAATGTGGGGCCCAGTTCATTTCCAAGAAAAATTACTGCACATGGTATATCCTTTTATCTATCAATGACTGTAGTTTAGTTACGAGTTCGGTGAGAAACTACAAGACATGCACGTCACGAATTCTACTATAAATTTTTTTGTTTCAAGAAAGCTTTTGGAGTTCCAACTTATCTCTGGACATCATATTTTTAATGCATTTTTACAATACAAATTTACAACATACTAGAAGTACATCGTTGTCCCCTACCAATACACTTGTCAATGTCAGTTTTATATCTTTTACATTTAGAGAATTATTTTGTTTGATTTGCATTATTATCCTATGCGGGTCTCAGTTGTATACTTTTAAAGGTTAGAATAATTTTTTTTATGTTTATGGAATATGACATTGTACTCAAAAATAAACATTACTCATCTGCAATGTTATTGGACACAAGGTTTGTAAAAATAGGAAGAAAACAAAATATAGTGCTACGTAATATGCTTGTTTATCTTTTAATTTTTATCAATGAAACTTGTCTTGAGTACAATACAAACATCCGTCATAATCTCATCTTATGATGGTATGGCGACTGGCAGATAGTTTATAAAATTTTGTGGATGACCATAAATTTAGCCTGAAATGCGTAAATAAATCCTTTAGCATTTTGAGTGGGGCTAACTAACAACAGATACGCAAGAGGTGGTAACGCGAGATTCTAGTGGAAACTAAATGATTTTTATGAAATCGGCCATGGGGAATTCATTGGTATTAGTCAAAGTCCCGAATGCACAAGTTGAGCAGCACCAGAGAGTTATGAACTGCAAATATAATGCATGCACCAATCAATCAGGGCTGGTTTATTAATACCATTACTCATTCATTTCATTTATTTATGTGTCATATCTCAATTTAGAGAGTATATTATGCTGTAATTATGACTTTTCGACATTAATTGGAACACTTTTTACAATTATTAACTAGTCATAGTCTAAATTATGGCATTTCTGTAAATTAGAACTCGGATTGTTCTATGTGCCTTGCAGCTTCCGCATTTAGCTCCACTCTGCCTACACTATATAGTGCCAGGTAATGTCCAACTATCGTATTTAGAGCATAGTATTCTTTCCAAATAAAGATAAGGCATATAAATAACGAAATTTAAAAGCAATGGTATTGTTAACGCATTACCAATTGTGTGGAGCATGCAATATTTCAGCAATTCATAAGGCTCTGGTGCTGTTTAACATGTGTATTCGGGACTTTGACTAATACCAATAAATTTTCCATGGCCGATTTCATAAAAATCATTTAATTTCCACTAGAATCTCGCGTTACCACCTCATGAAATACCACCACTGCGCAAGAAATACAAAAAATGCACATGTAATACAAAAAATGCATATGTAATACAAAAAATGCACATGTAATACAAAAACGTGCACATAAATCACGTTTTATGTGCACTTTTTCGTGCGTTTCTCGGGTGGTCATCATCATCATCACACCAAAAAATGAAACTCACTATAAGGTAAATGAAAACATTTAATCCCAAGGTTAGTGTGAAACCGACTGTGAAAAGGATATCAACCACACATTAAATCTATGCTCAAAATATTATATGTATATACTATATTTGGCTTTATACATGTATATTGAGTTGAAGTTTATTTGTTTTGGGAAAATAATTTGGAAATTTTTTGAATCTTAACAGTAAAATGATGCTACAAAATTAAATGTAAAACTGACATGTGTTGACTTACACCACATTTGTTACGAGCAAAGACATATTTGTTGTTAAGTTAACTTTACAAATCAACTATGGGTTACTTAAGCAAAAATATGAATTTACAAACCTTGGCAAACGCTGGCTAAATATGATTAAGTCATTAGCATTTATTAACATAGTTTTTACTTCATATACATTCATATCCTTCTAATTTTCAATCAAGTTTCACTATTCTTTCAAGCATTGGTCTTTAAATGTATGCCTATGTAAAAGTTATGGTTACCGAAAGTCATCCGATTAACTTGAGACATTGTTGTGGAAACTTTGGCACAATACGAAGCAAAATGAATTTAGAGTCGATTATACATATATTTAAATCCTATTGTAAGTAAGTAAGGACCAATAGGAAATCAAAGCTCAATTTGTATTTGCACTTTGAATCTGACAGCTCACATCTTATTACAACAATAACACATTTAATATAATTGATACTAGGTTTTGAAAACAGAGTAGAAATGTTATAACTTATAAATACATTTGAATAATTTGAGCTTTGATTCTATGCTATCGCAGCAGTAACATATAATCGTCAGTAATGTTCAAATTTTTATCTTATTGGTTTTGCATGCTAAGTAGAAAGAGCAACCATAAAATATCAGATTTGAAACACAATTTCAAAATATTAACAACGGTTCCACACTCAAAGATTCCCATTCGTGTACTCATTGAGCTAAAGGAGAGTTTGAGATCAAGTAGTTGTTAAAGGTATCGATGGTAGTCATATTCGGAAATACATACATACGGTTAAGCCATATAAGGTTTTGGCCCTGTTGATGTATTATATTATAGATAATACATTCCCCTACATCTCACAAGACCAATTTTTTAATTTTTTAACGCTAACATTTATTTTGCTGTTGTGGATAAAGTCACTAAATATCTTTCTTAAACTTAAGCATCACGACTATTACACCAGACTGCCATGAACTCAGAAATTATTTTTAACTGAATGGACACATGACACATCCTGTCCGTCCGTGATCTCGCTGTTTATTTATAACAAATTTCCCATAAGTTCTAAGCGATATATCACTATAATAGTATAAAATTAAATAAAAACAATTCACATCCCTGTATTACTATACATAATTCCGGAACAATTTCTAAAGTTCTAACAATAAATTTAGCAGTATTGAAATGCGGACTTTATTTTTAAACTAATATCGATTTTTTGCTAATCCAATAGAGGACACAGTTTAATGATAAACTGTGATAAGCGTTACTCGTGATTCAGTCCAATAGCGAGTTGAGATAGCGATTGAGTTCTAAAAATGTTTTAAAGGAAAGCTCATACAAAATCCTCTCGAAATGGGATGTGAAAACCAAATACAAAACGTGACTTTGAAACTTTGCAGTTTACGCGAGAGAAAGGAAATCAATATGGTGAAAAATTATAATAAGTAATGACAAATGGTCCCATCACAACCAGTTTACATAATTGCGCTTGTGCTGTACGTATTTTTAGGCTTTGAAGTTTTCTACAGATCCCCATGAACCATTCCCAGGTTTTTGAATCTAGCTATTGCAATTTTTTGAACCCATTCCATAAACCATGGCAAAAATTGTGAACCTTTAATCAACAAAAAAATAATTGTTATTTACATGATAAAATTAATATTTTATGCTTTGAAAGTTATAGTATTGTTAAGTTACTCCAGCTTTGTGATATTCTCCTTACGGATTATTTTTTGTTGCGACAGGAGGAAAATCCAATCAGCCCAGTTGTGTCAATCTAATCGTAAAATGGCCTAAAAATTCACAAAACATGAACCATTATAAAACTTATCTGCAGTCACGTCAATTTTTTATTGAAATAATATATACATTGCTTAAGAAACACGAATACGCATTTTATACTTCTCGTGCTATCTTGGTAAATGAGTCGACAGTACCACACTCTGCAATTAGCGCACCTCTAAAATATTTGCTATATTCCCTCTATTGAATGATAAACTCGATACCTACATTCTATATAAATGCATTCCTTCAATTTTTCCTGTGAAATTTCACTCATATCATAATCATCATAGTGAAATCATAATCACAATTTCCTGAACGTTTTTCGTATATTTTATTCTCATTAAGTTGACAACAGCATTAACTTTTGTACGTAAAGTGATAATTTTAGAGATTCGTGTGTATTGCAAAATATATTTAGTTCCTAAAACTTTTCATAACACCTGGTAAAGCAACAATTTGTATCAATTATTTTATCGAGTGAATGAGTGGCCACTTCTCCGATCACACAATTTTAAAAAAATAGTTCAGCACTGGATTTCTTGAAATATCGTTAAATGCAGTAATTAGATTTTTGAGGGCTCAGTGCCCAATGAGAAAGGAAAAGGCTTCTACAGTTTAACACGAGCTAAATATTAAAGAATTTATACCATTGCAAAAAACTACAATGATGCATATTAAGTATTGCAAAGTATTAATATTCAGATGACATCTTTTCATCTTTTACCATATACATTATTTTGCAAAAAATTAAAAAACTGAATTCTATAAGCCAGTAAACCCTCCTTTAGTGAAGTGAACAAACCAATCGAACAAATTAAACTTGAGCATAACAATGATCAAAACAATAGCTTGCACATTTTACTATTCTAACCAACGGATATTATTAAGAATTTTTCAAACATAGAAACTCTCACGAATACCTTGGGATCAGAGACTTGCCATCCTTGGTGAACTCTGACAATTCCCTGGTGACGTTTCAAAAATTTTCCTTGCTGAGCAAAAAAATGGTACCCCGATAACTGGTGACCAAAAATTTCCCTGCTGAGCAAAAAATGGGACCCGAGCCCTAGTGACATACCCCAGATCCCTGCTGGGGTTTCGACTCCCTGGTGAAGTTGGGACCGCCGGTCCCGTGGTCCGTAAGAATTTCTTTGTCCTGAATTTTTCTACGAAGCATAAAAATACTGTTCATGTGATATAAACCACTGTCATATATCTTCAACTTGACTATCTTGTCTCACGCCTACATGTCAAAAAGTGTTAACTAGTTTTTTCTCGTTTAATTGAAACTTGTTTCTAAACTTATAGATTTTTAGACAAAGAAAAGTGATTGATAAATAGCTAGCGATTAAATGTTTTATAATATTGCATATCTACATACCTGGCATGTTGAAGATTTTTGTGATGTTGGGGAATTCTTTGACTTCTTTTGAGAATTAAATATGTCAACTTTTTTTTTCATTCCGAGACAGTCTTGACCTATTATTGATCTTGATCGTAAATC
The DNA here is from genome assembly GCA_034700605.1 of Willowsia nigromaculata. Classification (NCBI taxonomy): domain Eukaryota; kingdom Metazoa; phylum Arthropoda; class Collembola; order Entomobryomorpha; family Entomobryidae; genus Willowsia; species Willowsia nigromaculata. The sequence goes on from JAQIXX010002169.1 coordinate 14,744, forward strand.
TGCATTCAATCAAACCAGTATACAATCATTTGTATTACATCCCATACACCATGTAAATTTCATGATTGTAACGTTTGAAAATAAAAATATCTCAGCAAATTATTACCGTTTAACTTTGTTATCCTTTTTAATATATTGGAAGCCTCATTTGAGTCGGAATCATATCATAGCAACGCGGCGTCACCAGTTTGGCTCTAGCAAGGAACAATCATAGACCAGAGTTTATTCCTGCGTTCACATGCTATCAAAAATTTAGCATCTTTGACAATGCAAAGTGACTGATTATCCGCATTTGCTTTGAAAGCCTGAGAAGAAATATGGAAAGTTAATCTTCCATCTGCAGTGAGGTATAAAAGAAAAAAAATTGTAACAGAGCCGACGTAATTGTGCGTAAAAATACCTGCAATTCCGATATTAAAAAAATAAAAGTTCCACCCTAGGCTCAGGAATACCGTTCCAATCTAACTATAAGAGGTTTTTGTATTTCCAGATGTTCCACACTGTCAGACCCATCCCCTCTGTTGTTGATAACAACTATTTATTTTTCCTATTAGAAGAATGAGAGCAAGTAATTCATCAACAATTAAGAAAGAATGTTAAAAGCTCATTATCTAATTCAAAGTAATTCTGGAAATTTCTCAGATTGTTCCAAAAACCTCTAAGAATTCCAATATTATTTAAATACACATTTTGCCCACACATAATTGTATGTACCTTAGTCAATATCATGGATATTAAAATATATAAGAAGACTAATTAACTTACAACATCATTGAGCAGCGGGTTTTCCTTTTCCCTCTCTGGTTTCACTTTAATTGGCACTCCTTTTCCTGTAGATGATTTGGACTCTCTGCTATATCTCATCCTATTGCCACTACTTCGTTTTAACGCGAACACAACCAGACACGAAATTGATGAAGATGTTTAGTTTAAATTACTTTTTGCATAATAAACGAATGTGAAGTCCTCAAGCGAAATATTTGCATGAGATTTTAATAAATGAAACTCACACTGATGCTTTAAGCAAAAACTTATGTGCAATATAAACTTATCGGTTAATGTGAACAATAAAACATTATGAGAATAAGCTATATTAAATTATTTGAGTACTCTAAACATAATAATCAGTACAACTGAAAAAGCTCACTTGATTCCTGGGAAAGTAATAAATTTTCAGCTGGCTGTCAACAAACTTTGACTGGTATGAAACTTGCGGTTTGTTGTTGGGGCATTAGTATACACCATAAAACGAGCTACGGAACGGTTTTCTCGGTAAAGACAAACTCCATGTAGAAAGGTAACTACCAAGCGTTTGTTTGTGTGCCGCCTCAAAGTGCATGGGAAACAAAGAAAACCAGGCTGTAGCATGAAATTGCATGAAAATGTTCTTGGGTACAAAAGTATCACTGTTTCTGATTTCCTTTCGACTCAACATATTATTTGAATCGCAATTTTTAAACAATCAATCGCATTTATTTATTAACGGTACTTTGTATATATTTTTATTTCAAAATTTGATATGCATTGATTAGTTAACAGGTGCTACTCTAACAATATTACTATCGTAATAAATACTTTATGCAGACCACAAGACTACAACAAAAAGCCTCATTTTATTATGTACTTTATTTTTATTCAGGTATTCAGGATGGTTAAAATACAACCTGTTAACAGCCTTACCGAACAAGATTATCAAAGACACTTTTCCATGTTTTGCAACCCGTAATTATTAAATTCTCTTAGCTTAACTGACTATAGGCCTGAAACCGTGAACACACGACATTTCAATATTACAAGACTACATTACATTCCCTAAAGATGCGCTCCCACCTCAACAGACATCCTTATTACCAAAGTAAGAGAACTTGGAATTTGGTCTATTCTTTATTACTTCACTTATCACAAAATGTTTTTACATGTGAACGAATCATGTAGAAACAAGTCGTTTTATGCCTGCATATTTTTCATATTTTGTCCTGTTCTGGGAATTTTGGCCTTTGTCCTAGGACATACATATTTGAGAGACTTTTGTTTATATTTTGTCCTAGTTTTACATGTTTGCTAGTATTTTGGTAATATTTTAGATATTTATGAACTACAAATATGACCTGCTTTCCCAGAAAATTTTATAAGTATTTGTTTCTGCGCAAATTATTGTATACATAAAATTGATGTGTATTAAATGGTGATGTGCCAGCGTATGTGTGAGTGAATATTCTTTAGAATGTGCATATAAAATAGAAGTTGGAAAAATTTGTCATTTTGCCGATTTTTAATGGAAATAGCGTAACATATGTCCAAAAGTACTGCGTAAGCCACTTAAGTACTTGTTAGTTCTATGTACCTGCAGAACGCAGTTGGCAATTTAATATAATTGAAAACATTTACTTTGCAGCATGAAGAGCTCCGCTAGGAATTTTGGACCGGGAATGCGTCATGTTGGCGAAAAACGGATTGGTGAAATTTGTATTTCACCAAAACGGACCCCGAGCCAGCACCAAGAACCAAATTGGTGAAACCTTGGTCAAGATTGGGGAAATCATATTTTGCTACAAATTAACAAAATAATCTTTCAAATTGAGGTTACAAGATGCATTTATTTTCCCATAAGTAATGCATACTTTTCCAATGCTTGCAAATCCCCTTTAAATGAACATTAATTTTATTCCAGGGATGAATAAATGCATTCATCATCCGAACTACATACCTGAATATCCAAACTCACTACGGGTTTTAAAAATGACATGCAAATGCATGGATCGATATGTCTATTTACCAAACGATGGTACCATATTAAAGTGCATACTCTTATTAAACATTGGTTTGAGCCTATTAATAGCAACACGTTCATAAAATGTATCTTGGGAAAGAAATTCCTGTCAAATCTAGCGTTCCTAGGGAGACAAACCAGTAAGAATCACAGAAATTTTGTGAAAGAAAATTCATATTAAAGTTTCATGAATTTTCCATTGCAGCAACAGATTCACTTGGTTCAATCCTAAAATACAAGAACATCTTGCAAGCATTGAGATATCTTGAGAACCTTGTTCTGTAGACATTTAGTAAAAATAAATGCTGGTTTCAATCAAGTTTTATATATAACTGAAATTCCCAAGATTCTTTTTGAGCTAATTCTATATCTTTTTGGAAAAAAGTTTTGGTTACCCTTTTTTGCCGGGTTTTGCACCCCTTTTTTACCGTTTTTTGCTCTTTGGTCTAAAAAATCGAAGTCGGGTGACAAACGCTGTAAAAAAGGGTGATGAAATCGGTATTTCAAAAAAGGCATTGATGTAGCGTGTCTTATGTATTCATGCATAACTGTACACATAAACTACTACGGAGGCTTGTGCATGATTGGACAGAGAAGCATTAAAGTGGCAGCAGCAGAAAGTGATACTGGTTTTGAGCGTGTTATATTAACTCCCACAAAAAGAGGAAACGGGTTTTCCGGGGAAAAAGTTGATATTTCTGAGGATAATATCAAACGAGATAGGGGAGTCAAGAAAAAGACTTCGTTTAAAAATAGTATCGTTTGGGAACATTATTGTGCTTCTGGTAGAGACTGTCCATCAAAATTCCGAAAGAGGGTTATCGGAAATGTGGAGTATTGCTTGGGAAACCAATGGACTGGAACATGATAAGCACAGGACTTTTAATTTCGGACTGACAGAAGACCAAAAAAGTTTTATGGAGGACTGTTTCAGAGGTGGTGTGACCGCGCCGAATAATATTCTAATGAGTTTTTGCCACAAGGAGGTAGACAAGCCACCTAAAAATCAACTCTGCAGCTTTTTAAACATGCGTCGTAAAAAGATTTTGAAGGATGTAGCTCAAAATGACATAGGGGACGTAGTTGTGTGGAGTAAAGAGAACATGGCCATTCGAGAAGATGTGGATAAACCGTTTGTGATTTCCTATGATCAATCATTTCAATAATAAATTGACTTTTTTCTATGGAATAAAATTTTTTTATGCTGTTTTGGAATACGGATTTCATCACCCTTTTTTACAGGGTTTGTCACCCAACTTCGATTTTTCAGACCAAAAAGCAAAAAACGGTAAAAAAGTGTGCAAAACCTGGCAAAAAAGGGCAATGAAAAATGGGATGCCTATCTTTTTAAGCATACGCAAGTTTAAAGTTAGGGTGTATGTCCTTTTATGATAGGATCATTACACTAATGTATACGCAATACTTTCCAGTCCAGTGGTCGCGAAAGTTTACTGTATTTTTTTGAAAAATGCCGCAGCGTAGTGTGGTAACATAGCAAACATAATTGCTAAAGACTTTATTTGTGGCGGGTTTGGATTTCACCAATTTGGACCAAATTCATTTCGCCAAACCGGACCTGTTTTTCACCAATCCGGTCCTTTACCAACCTGTCGTATAACCTTTGTACCTGCTGGAAGATAAGTTTGGAAGCCCTTCATTAAATCAAGGCATAACATCTTTGAGGCACCTCTGAATCGTTGCTGTCCATTTAAGACATTTTCATTATACCACGACTAATTAGTCTTAATTGTCCTGCAAACCAAAATGACAAATATTCAGTATTTCGGCGGCGCATTTTTATTACCATATAGAATCGAACTCTAATAGTTTGAATAAAGTGTTTAAAAAAATTTCCGATTCTGTTGCTAAAAGCCTACTAAAATCACAATTTTAGTTTGGGTATTAAACCTTTTGAGAAATTATGTATGAAGCGAAGTGCAACCTTTTTTAAATGGGCATGCCTAATTTCAGACTTTTTTGCTCTTTTTTTAAAATTTACACAATCCGTACTGGCTAGGATGGAAGCGTTTCTGACGGGAGTTTTTTTAATTTTAATGGTCACAATATGGAGAATATGTGCAGGCCGAGGTAAGTCGCACGATCAAAGTTACTTTTTCAAGGTTTTTTTTTCATCTATTAGTAAATTAACACAAATACTCTAGGAAGTATTATTAGCTTAAATTAAACAACTGTCAACTGCGCCCTAATACCAGAATTTCTCAAGCATTAGATTTATAAACCCCATAGAACATGATATAAGTGAAGTTTCCCACATCGACTGGGTACATTTTGAGTGTTGGCGATACTGATGACAGCAACGGTCTTGCTCATGGTACATTTTGATAGGCGCTCTCAATATGGGTCGGCTGGACATATAGTGACTTCTCATTAAATATGCAATGTAGATAAGAAGAATTAAGCAGTTCAAAATAGTTCTAATGAACCAGCAAAAATCTACAGTCATTTTTGCAACTTCTCAGCAACTCCCCAAAAACTGCTTAATTAATCCGTAACTTGATAACTCTCAAGTGAACCTCATAAAGTGCATTCACAAAACACATTACCATTAAGAGTTTTAATCTCGCAATGGATGAAGGCACTCGGCCACTAATACCTCGTGAGTGTTCCTGGTCAGCTACCTGTCTTACAATTCTAATTCTGATCATGCAGCTCAAAATACTCAAATTTACATAATGTATGTTAACGTTTCCCATTTGCCTAGATTCCAAATAATTTTCGTACACCTAAAAGTAAATCCCTTTCTTTAGTGCCTAGTAAAGTTAAATAAATATATTTCCATGAATAGAAAATGTGAAATAATTGCTTTCACGTAAATCTGAGTTATCGCTCACAAGCGTACAAGCTTATGGTTAGTATGGAGTGGTGTGAATCCCTAGAAATACTGTCAGTAATGAAATGATGTAGGCGTTTCCGAAGAACTACCAATTTATGAAAAATGCTGTTCATATCTATCTCTCAAGTTAGGCTATCAGAAAGGCAACCGCATAAATGATTATACAACGAGCAGTTGAAAAGTCCGTATAAATTCCAATCAGTAATTTAGTATTCAAGTAATTTTATTATGTTACGAATGCATCTACACATACCTGATCATACTGGCCCTTATGTCAGCTAAAACTAACCTAAACTAACTACGGCATAGAGCTATTTAAATAATTCGAAATTTACTTCCAATCTTAAACAGGTGAACCAATTTTTGATTACCATACTCCACTATAGATTGTAACGGAAATTTAAGGTTTCGTTCTAATAAATCCAAAAAAAAAAACTTATTTTGTTTAAAAACATTTTATGTGTTTTTTTCTAAGACCATATCATTTGAAAACAGCTTGTGTTTCTTGGCTGACAATCCATCGTATATATAAGATGATTTTTGTAAGTTCCATTATTCTAGCTGTTTCATTGAACCAGTTCTTATCCCTCAATTCACTCTCCTTTTTGGTTGTTGTACGAAAACGGACGAGCTGTTAGAGAATTTCCTTCGTCTTGTACCCCCGTAAATTTTAAACAGCATGAAAATTTTTGGAACGCTCTTATTGGCTGCTGCCTTACTCATGACTTTTGCTATAAGTTGCAAAATGGTTTTTGCGGAAGAATCTGATCCTCCAACTAACGGAACCATTTTTGGAAAACGAGTACCAGGTAAACTTATACTGATATATTTGCAAATTATATTAATATTATCCTTAGAATGACGTGCTAATTTTTTGATGTTCAAAAACTCAGCATCTCCACTTTTGTACATGAATATCGACGGATCGGCACCGACAGGGCCAAGAAGAAGTTTCTTAATGTCTAGGAAGTTTTGCAGTATGGTGTTCAATGCTTGTCTGACCAGATATTCGGACATTGACTAGTAATCTTACACCTTCCTTTTATCTAGTTATGGATATATTGGTGTATAATTGCAAGCAGAAGTTGGGCTATGCATTCTATCTATGTATATCGCTAGTAGTTTTAATCCAAACAACTAATCGTGTAGCTTTAGATAACATTGTCACAGAAGAAATATCGGCTTTACTTTGCAAGAACTAAATGAAGAAACTCTTTAAGATGTGATTAAACCTAGATATAATTCACAAGGAAGTAAGTGAAAGTACTTGCATGCTTTAAACATGTTCATGTGTTACATGATAGGCATTTTGAAGTAATTTTGAAATAGGCGTAGTAATGTCTAGGAAAACGGAGAGGTTTTAATTTGAATAAAAACTTATTGATGTCGTGAGCAGCATATTTAACATTTTTGTGAGGTTTATTTCATTTAATCAATTCGCGTTTAACGTACTTTTGCATTGATATACGTTATGCGATACAGATATCAATGACTAAGAAGGATTTTCGTTAATAATGTATATCACTAAACATAAATGATTTGCGCCATAAATCTTGCCTATATTAATGCATCATGCTGAAAAGTAAACATATGAAATCATTGTCTCTAGCAAATTAAGCGTTTTTCTGGAAACATTCTATTAAATTATTGCAGAGCCAGTTTTTGTCGTCATGGATTTAAATATCCTTCAGACCGAACTTTTGCACACTTACTGTCATATCGTCTTGTAATTGCAAAAAATCAGACGAACTTTCTTTGCGAACAAAAACTGGGATTTAATGTTTACAGTAATATTTGGCAGACAAGTTTAAGATGAATCAAAAAAAGTCTAGTGAGTAATCTCTTGAGATAAACTATTTATTAATGCAAAAATTCACCAAAGTCTTTCGTCCACCTTAATACGAAAATTGAAATGTTCCTTCCCAAACATTATTATTATTACATCTACTAGCCACGTGAAATAATCATAATTTTTATGCATCTAGAATAATCTAAAATTGTTTAATCTATTTTACTGCGGACATGCATGTACCCATGTTCTCCAGAAAATCAGTGAAAGTTTTATAAATTTTAAGGACTTACTTTGCACTCCATATATTTCAAAATCAAGCAAACCTGATTCGTCGATCATTAAAATGTAAATCCTTGAAGCATGGTTTTAAAAAAATCAAATTATTGTTGCCCTAAAATTTTTGAAGTTTTTATCGCAGGTCCTTTTATTTTACTTGTTGTTTTCGTGATACTTGGACTTTCGGATATAATGCAAGGCCATTTTAATAAATGGCATGTCCTCAGTACTAATTTTCTACAGATAAGTATTATGATAACTTTAGAACACAAATAGTCCTTTACAATCTTTTTAATGAATATATTTAGAACATCTTGTAAAGGTTTGTTTTATTAAGAACCAAATTGATTTATAATTTTGGACACCATTAGGTTTTCATTCTCAATTTCCACTTCATTAGTTTAAGCTTTCTTTAGATTTCGAGTTTGAGCTTTTCTTTGGATTTCGAGTTGGAGCTTTGCTTTAGATTTCGAGTTTGTTTATATCTGGTGTATTTCTAACTGCAAACAAATGCATTCATTGTTGTGGTATGTGTTAAAGAATTTAGTTTTTGAGAGTCAAAGAAAATGACAGCGATGTATTTTTTACTTGCATTTGCAAAACCACAAATCAAATTCTTATCACGATTCTGCGGCAGTTGTTTAAATTTCCAAGCAGTGATGTTACAAATAACTATTCTAATCAGAAAACATAAGATTGTACCTATAGATCCAAACAAAATATGTGTTTGAATGTAAGTATTAAGAACTAGTGATGCAAAAGGCTAGAAAGTAAAGTAAGTGTTAAGATACACGGTATTAAATCCCTTTATAACATACGTACTTTTACCAAAACGCTCTCCAATTCAATATTGCTTCTTATTTTTAATATTTAACAAAAGATTGTGAAATTCTGGAGGATATTCTGAAATGGTGCAGAATGTTTTACAATTTGGTGAAGATTTTCAATAAAGAATCACCTTAGCAGGAACTGTACTCCAACTAAATGTCTAGAGTTTGCATGATTGGGCTCTATTCTTGAGTTCGTGAAGATTTAAAGTAAAGCGTTTGCATCCAAATGAACAAAACTTTTACTCACTTTTAAGTAAACTTAGATCTTTCAAAATATGTTGCAATGGAATGTTAGTTTCCACAGGTTCTTCATTTCTCCATAGAATTTAAGTGAACTCGTTTCTTTGTTTGATCCTCGGCGCAATGTAAAAAGACAGGATAAATACATATGTAGGATTTATAATAGAAATATAAGAATTGATCATTCAACGAATATATTAATTCAATTCAATATATTAGACAGTATGTGCGAGCAGAGAAAGGTTGAAAAACATGGATATGAGTAATATATCACTCACAAGCAAAGGCTCAGAATAATTAAACACCAAACCACTTCAAATTGGGTTCCCCATGACCAGTTTTTTATGCTGATCACGATAGAGATAATCATTTTCCCAAATGGGAGCATTTAATATTTTTTAAACTGCTTTTTGGTTGACACGGTTTAAGGCTTTTCAACGCCGCTTGAAACTTTTTCTAGTTTGCGCATATGTAATATTACAATAAACAATATTGTGGTAACAATAAACCCCACAAAGCGAACATGTAGTAAAGTATCGAAAGAACTCAACTTATCATAAGCTTCAATATGTATAAAATGCCGTATTATTTTCCAATTTGGTATTAAATGACTTCTCAATTTTGGAATCCCAAATTTTGAATCTATGTTGAAATACCAAACTTTGACTCTGTATTGGAATTCCAAATTTTGATTCCAATTTATGATGCCAAAGGTTCAACCTCTAAACAAACGGTCACTTCATATGCAGGAAGCTCGCCTTATGCTTTCGCCCTGTTAGATGATACTACTACCCAGGCGAGTATTAAGATAAGAGTGAAGTATTCACAAAGTGAACATATAGAAAGAAATCAAGAGGCCTGAAGCAATCCAGAGTTCTTTCATTTATCAACTTATTGGGGCTAAATGTGACATTAAAACAATCAGCAGAGTTGCAAGAACTGTTTGTGTGTTTGCTATGACAAAATAATATTCAAATGAAGGAACTAATTATACTTGACGATGAATTAATATTTGTTGATTTTTGTAATATAATTTACTACCATCCATCAAATCTAATATTTAAATACATCTCACGCATTTTTGTGATCGTACAAGAATGTTATCTACAAAAACAGCACAAGAATGGTCTTGGTAAGCCGGAAAACGTCTGAGAATGTTGGCTCCAAGACCATCAGTACTGCATGCAGTCATGCAGTACTGATAAGATAACTTATCTGCTCTAGTGCAATCTGTGGAAAAGAGATATTGAGAACACTCCTTTGTGTTAAAATGAGTAATGGAAAATTTTCATTACTCACCGTAAGAACAGTGGGTTTATTTAATGATTTGGTATGTACTCATGAATGTACCCTCGTTTCCTTCAGATTCGTGGTTGAGCTTGACTCAGACAGTTCTCTTTCAGAGAGCTCTCGTTTCCGCTTATCGGGGCTAAATGAGAATTTAAAACAAGGAATAGATATGTGATAATTCGCCTGGCAATAAGGGCTTTGCTTCATATATGCTGGTGAGATGTCACTTCTGCACCTTGTGTTTACTCTGAATTTTTGTTATTTTAAAATTTTGCAAATAAAAGACTGAAGAATAGAAGAGCATGCGTCTGGCAGGAATGACCTTGCTTATTACTCGCTGTTGAATTCTCACTTATATTCTTCCTTTTTCTTCCGATTTATAAGTAAATAAATTTGTGAAGTAAAATAACTTGAACATACGCTTGGTAGTAAGAGGCTTTGCTTCATACTTGCTAGTGAGTTCGGTTTTTTACTTCACAATTTCCAATGTGAGATTTACCTGTTGTGAGTGGAATATTCCCAAATCTCAACCACCAAGAAATCATTTATTCAGAAACGAATATCACTTGAAGTTTTAAAAGAAGTAATAATCAAGTTCTTTATTTTTTGAATTATAATAATACACATACACACAAACAACAAACATAAATAACTTGTTTAAAAATATCTTTACTCACTCGTGTAAATTTACTATCCAAATTTTCAAAATCTATAAGTACAATATTTTCATGTATTTCATCGTAAATGGACATGAATCTTCAAACAACACTGAGTTTATCATATACTAGGTACTCAATTATGCAGATAATAAGTTTTATCAATCGATCAATTGAAGGTAATTATATTTAATTTTTTACCAGATTACACATATTGGCTTGTGATCACTTAAATATGATTCATAGATCCAAGCGTGGACATTTGGTGAGTTTGAAAAACACCAATCTAAATGACTAAGCTGGTTACATGTTGGGTGAGACGTGTCAATCTTGGATTCATATCCAAATTCTGCCAACATTTTTACCACAGGTTCTCCTTCGCCGTTTCTTAAGTTAAGATTGGCATCCCCAATCAACAATGAAGCCTTTGAACTGTTCTCTAATACGATCTCCTCGAGATGTTTCATAAACTGAGCAACAGGGTAAGAAGGATGTTTGTACATTAGGACTATACAAATGTCTGGACGATTGATGAGAAGAAAATGGCAATGGCTACGCGTAACATTGCCTCTATAATTTTTGTACAAAAAAGTTCCTACATCCTCTTCCTTTCCCAACAAAAGCAATCCTTCCGAATTCTTTGGCCGAGGACACGAGACCTTATAAAGACATTTGAAACCAGGAATCGAAACATTTTCGTCTTCTGCTAACCAAGGCTCAAGAAATGCCAATATTGAAGCTGCCATCGTACATTCATCCGCTTCCAGATCTCGGACTTTGTTTTTAATTGAATTTATGTTTTGATAAAACATCCGCATTTGGGTGGCATTACAGTCTTGAAGAAATGGAAAGGAAAATGTAATGCTTCTATCGCGAAGTTTTTCCGTGGCTTTAGTAACTGGGTCTTCGCTTTTTGGAGGAGGTGGAGGTACAAAGTCTCCATCAACAAGCAATCCGTCTGATGAGGTAGCTCTACTACATGCGACGTAAATCAGCTCTCTGTAGTGTTTCATAGTTGACTTTAGATTTTTGACTGAGACTACAACAGAACTCAGCGATGAACCTTGTGCTTTG
>JAQIXX010002170.1:0-26515 GCA_034700605.1 Willowsia nigromaculata
TGTTATAATTTAAGAATAAATTACAGAGCGTACTTCACTTGCTCTGAAAAACTCAAGCAATAAACTTAACAGATATAAAGCAAGAAACAACTGTTTACTTTTCCTTTGGAATATATTTATAGTTTTGGTGTTCGTAATATCTGGAGTTTTAATCATCTACTTTCTCTTAAAGAAACTTGCGTCCCCAAAATTCGTCAGTGTGACCATTATAGCTGTTTTGGCACTTATATTCTTGCTTTCACTTATGATTTTCATCTTTTCGATGGCGGGAGGGGAGTAACTCTAAAGATTCGTCCCTTGCTTGAGTTACTGGACAGATTTATTCAGACCGGATTATTTACAGGTAATAGTTTTGTATATAAAGTTAGTCTTTAATGCCATTACTTGTTCAATGGCAAGCTATGAACTCCTTCTTTAAATTTTGCAGATACTAGATGTCCATTGGTCAGATAGGACAGAGACGCTACTGGATTTCGTATGATCTACTTAATTGTTGGTGTGAACATTTTTGTAACTCCACTTCCAACAATGTTTATATTGGTCGATTTAAACCCAATGTATACTATCATTAGAGTCCTGGTGTTGCCTTCTCCGTATTACATTACAGTAAACAACATCTTAATATCTCTAACTGTAACCCAAATTTGGTCGTCGCTTTTGGTGCATGTTTGCTTTAAATACAGTGGTTCTTTCAGTCAAATACAGTGAAGTTTGTGGTTCTTTTATACTCACTTTTGATTGTATGTAATTTAAAAAATCATACAAAAGCACTTCAAATGCGGACTTGGATCTCAGAGAATCTGTTAATCAGGATGTATATAAGATGTCGTATTTTTGTTATGATCTATAGGGAAGGACTCTCTGACTTGTTATTCTATCTTGTTATGTGCAGCCAGGTATTTCTGTCTCCTCTTGCTTGGTTTTCCACAAGATGCGTTGGAATACTACCCAGTTTTATTATTGCCGCTGCAAGTGCAGCATTTATAGGTGGTACTGCCATTGCAATATGCATTTGGGAAATAGTTTTGTACGTGAGGCTAAATAGTATTTATTTATTGAAGAAGGAAAGGGCAAGGGTTCCAAATTTATACCGTAACTATTACGCAGTCAAATGGCGTGCACAACAGGAACTTCGGATTACGTGTGGAAGTCAGTTTGCCGTTAGCAAGAATGCAGTGACCAATTACTTGAATGTGTTAACTACAAACATTACCAATGCAATTCTGCTTATAGTAGCATATTATGTATTATGGTGAAGTGTGAAGTTTGCAATTCTTTGCTGCTTTGTTGCAGGCATACCAATGAATTTTGTGTGGTACGTATTTTGGTAAAATCATAGTTTTTTGTTAAAGTTTTGGAGAATTCGGAAACTTTATGTGGTTTTATGTCATAAGGGAGACAGACCAAAAAGGCACGTTTATCCAGTTCCATAATATATACAGGTCTGTATCATCTACTCTACGTAAGTACAGATATCCATGTAAGCTTCTTGTAACAAAGTATATAAATCTACATAATGAACAAGTCGTGATACCGTACGCTAATTCCAAATCTGATTTTTATTGTTAGTAATACTGTCCGCAACCTCATAAAAATATGCTGGAATATTTATATTATGCAATAAAGTTCATTATGTAGTGCTCTTATAATTGCTATTATATTTCGACTTTTAAAGTTATTCAATATATATCACCTATAAAATATCAAATTAAATTACAAAAACATATATGTAACAGATTTTTTACAAGGTATTTTGGGGTTGTATTGCTTTTGCATGCAATTAATATAGCATCAAATAATCATAAATTTTGATTAAATGAAACTTTTACGCACCAAATTTCTTAAAAGCTCGTAAACCGCATATGTGTACTGTTTTGTATAAGTTGAAAGGAAACAGATGTTTTCTTTTTTTAAAGCATTACAGGCATCTCAAATATCAAAACTGCTGGTGAAGCAAATAAAGTAAAAAACCATGAATTTTTCAATGCAAAAATCTCGCCAGAGAATTTAACTAAATGCAGACTTTTAAAAAATCGTTATTTAAAGTTATTTTGTGTACATGAGTTCCACTATCAAAATAGATTTCTGCAATAAAAACCACTAAGCGTTCTTAAACTCTAAGTATTTTGTTAAAATTAAATTGAAGCTTTCACAGAATTGAAGCGGCGCAGTGCCATTGTATTATTAAGATTTTTCCTGTACATGTGATGATTGTTTATTCCAAGCTCTTCCACAATCCATAACATTTCTTTAGTTTAAAACTCTAAATTCTAACATAACATGTGATTCATAACATTTATCGCTCCATGCTCAATAAGGATTGTTTAAATCTTAGCACAGCAGTTGCCAGGCAACAATCTGCACGTTTCCTAAAATCAAAAGTAAATATATTACCAAAAACCTACTTAGCCTTCTTAAATTTTCAGTACATAGCTATTTTATCTTTAAATATGAGCAAGCAATCTACAGCAACTCCGTTGATACCAGAAGCCTTCTCCATACACAGATGTACGTATAGACTTATTCCACCATTTCTTGGGGACATAATTAATGATCAAAATTGTGATGTGAAAATCAAAGGCCACAACCTTTAATTGCATATAATAATTACATCCACCACACCTCATGAAGCCGTTTTTAAACGACACACTAGGACAATATTAAAGTTGACTTCGACAGTATCATAGAGATTATCACAATTTCTTGTGTTTACACAATTCCTACGATACTTCTTAAATACCAACAGATTAAGCGGAGCTAAGGGTTTTAAACAGCAAGAATAGTAAAAAATGTGATGATTATTATATAGAAAAACTCTTATAAATACAGCAAATTTAGTATATTTCCCTATTATTATCGATCGGAAAATGTTGTTTTCTACCATTCTCTACTTTTGTGAGTGACAAACCAAAACTTACCCAGTCGGTAATTGGCATTTTTAATACACTGACAAGAGATGATAAGAAGAAAAAATTAAGTTTTTTGAAGCCCCATAAAATGCAGTTTTAGAAAATGATCATTTTCAAACTTTAAACTCTATAGCTGTATAAGCCTTATTAACTTATAGCTACAGCTTTATACTAAGTTTATAAGAGTAAGTATATCCTTTTTTTTAACGAAACGAAATCCCCCCAGTACAAATGAATGTTCCTAAAATAAACTTAATACTAATTTGATTTACACAAGCTACTCGTAGCTTTGAAGCTAAATTTATTTTAATATAGATTTAGTGCTATTACATTTCCTGTTGCAATAATACATTATGCACATATTTTCTTGCAAATCTAAATTCAAATTGGGCGTAATAACACCCGATTATTGTAGTTATCTTAATGTTGGTTTTTTATTATTAAAACTAATTATTTCTTAGTATCACATACTTACAGATAATTGCATGTAAAATGAAGCTTACACCTTTGTCTTTCAATTCGGTTCTATTCTTTTAAAAAAATGGAATTTTCGGTAATATGCTGATTGATGGCAATTATAAGGCTACAAGCAGAACGATATTACCAGTTTAGTGTCATACTATTTAGGAGAGAAAATTTACTTGTGCTTTATATCAGCAATAAGCTTACAGTGTTACTAATGCAGAAATCCATCAGCATGAGGGGAGTTGATGTGTCATAAAAGTTGCTTGACCCCAAATAAATACGAAGGACCTTTATTGATTTGAGTTTCCTGCGAGATCGTCTATTTGTGCCCAACTGTTTGCTTGACATAGCCTTCTGGCGCATCTTTCTTGAGAAGCCGAACACGCCTGACTTTATGTTGCCATCAAGTTCAAAGATCACAAGAGTGATATCAAAGACAAGACCAGAGCATAACAGAAGAAGTGGTATGGGTGCACTACTATTTAAACCAACAATCGTAAAGAGCGACACAATAAATGCTGTCGAAATATCTGACAAAGTGGTCAAACTTAAGCATCCCGCATGAATTCCGTTATATGATGATGTCAGTAGCTCAATTTCTCGATACAATGAGAACAAGTCGTCGACTTCCTTCTCGGATCCAGGATTCTGTTTCCTTTCCAAAGCCTCCAATTCCAATCGATATAATCGCAAATAATTGATGATACAATATGGTTGTACGATTGTGAGACCAAATTCTTCAATCACAGTTGCAAATGTGAAGAGATACATCCATGCAGAAAATGTAGCCAGTGATATTTTTATTGTTTTGAAGAAAAATGGGGTAACTTCAAACAAATCCTTGGTTGCCATTGACCCATTTATGTCGCACTCTGGTTGAAGAAAGTAGCCCAAGTTTGCGGGAAAACATGGCTTGGTCACCATATGCTGCCAGTAGAAGATCGCGTATAACGGACCAGTTCCCAGGACAATATCTAGAAAATATTTCACTCTTTTTCCCAAACCTCTTTGTGCATCTGGTGGGATCCGATTATTTTCTATTAAATAATAACATACCATTTTAATCCATCAAACCCAGTAATACTAAAATATTTTAGATATTGTTTTACCGTTATGCCTTCTCTCAAAGTCTAGAAAAGAATTGAACAAAACGCAAGCTTCTTCTCTTTTCTTGTAATGCCTTATCAACGTAGGTATATGCAATGATAGGGATAGAATGTACTGTATTGATGGAACAACCGAATCAATGCGCAGTCCACGTTTGTCGGTAAGTGCATGAAGGAACTGGACTACTAGCCCAAATATGAATAAAATAGACAAGCCAGTGTAGTACGGAAATTTTTTGATTGCTGTAGGAGCTAAAGATATATATCCCTTTTCTTTATTTATAGTAGATTTAGAAATACAGTAAAGGCTAGTGCTGATCCGCGAATAGAGACGGAAATATTTGTGGATTGATAGGATGTAATGTTGAGCTAAAAGCATTGTGCTTAGATCACGCTTTGATGTCAGTTCGAAGCTTGATTTGATCAAATATACTGAAACGTATTTTAAACTGGTTAAGTTTGACTGAAAAAAAGTATTGTGCAAATGATGCAGTATTTTAAACTTCAATGCTTGATTTTCATTAATTCTCCCAGATAGACATTCGTTCAAGAAGGATTGCTAGAAGTAAAAATCTTGCAATTTTTTTAGTTACATTACGGCGACTACTAAATTTTTTGGACTTGGTTGTACTAACTTCACTGTGATGTGTAAGCACAAAATTACAGTAAGTGTTTTGCTGATCGTATCTATCCAGTCTTATAACTTATAATGGTCTTATATACGCGTGATTAATTATTGCAGACACTATTTGACTTTATAATTTAAGGGCACTTCACACGAGGCTTAGTAGAATGGAGAATTTTAATTGCACGTGGGATTTCCTGATGTTAAGTGGTTTCGCTATACTGTTATGGCTTTCCAGTTAACGACATAATGTCTTCATTACACGCCTACTCTGGTTTGTTTTCAACATTATAGTCATTACACATAATTATATTGTTAGCACGCTATGGTGGCTTGGTAATGGTGAAAAAATAAATTTAATTGCATAAAGTATGTCAAGAACTTAACGTTTTCTTTGAAAGCTGCTTCTTTATGTATTATTTGAAAGGTTTATAAGCTACTACGTAAAATGAAATTACATTACGTTGACCAAAGCATAAATTCTGGCAGCAAATGTGTTTGTTTGATAAAAAGCTTTTAATATGAAAAAATGAGAACTTAAAATATTTATAGACTGTACGAAGGTTGTACCAGAAAAGATGACTCAACTTTGATATCGCATGTCTCAAAGACGACTTCCTTAATTCAGTCAATATGCACATCTTTTGAAAGCTTAGAATTTTTTATTTGAAATGACAGATTGCTCATGAAAGCAAACGTTTGTTGTGAATAAAGTGTGGCCTCGAAGTGCCTCGAATTTCAGTGTTTCACAAGTAGCATTTTTTGTTTCATTTCAGCCACACATGTCACTTTTCAATTCAGGAATCAAAAACTAGCCAGGAAGAGCCTTATAGAGGCTGCAGTGAGGGTGATAAAGTTTATAATCTCAGATGCTTCTTCCTGGCGAGCTTTAAAATGTAATAGGGCGCATTATCATGCCTATTAAAAAATTGTCATCCAATTAATCTTCACCTCGTTTATTCTCGATTGCTTCCTTAAACTGTTTTGAGATATCGGAATTGAATTGCCTGGTTAATGTAGCAATCGTATAGAGAGTTTCCGGTAGCAAAACTCCCACACGGTCCCAAAAGAAAACCATTCAAACCTTGGAAGTGCAAGTTGTTTGTAGAGCCTGAAAAAAAGCGGACCAGCCGCGAGCCATTGTAGTGATTGTTTCTTTGACTGGGCCTAATATTGATAGAGCTATGTCTCATCCTCAGTCGCCAGTTTTCTCATAAATGGAATGACACTCGATCAAGAAAATGTTTAGGTTTTCATGAGTTGCATGCATTTTAAATTTCGTTACCATTTGTAACTGTATGGCCCGAATTTTCTCACGGCAAATGTTTGCTACTGTGAGCAACCCGACTTTTAAAAGTACAAATTCTAAGCTTTCAAAAGATATGCTAGTCGGCTAAATTGAGGAAGTCGTCGTTGAGATATACGTTCCCAAAGTTGACTCATCTTTTCTGGTACAACCTACGTATGTAGCATGTTTTACTGGTATGGTGACAAGGATATGTTTTTTGCTTTTGCATTGAGTACTTTTAAAAGGTTTCCTGAATGCTATACTTAAATTTTAATGATAACAGTTGCGAAACGTTGAAATGTAATGGTCAACTAGCTAGCTACACAGTATAACTTCATGCATTACTGTGAAAAGTCGTTTATTAAAAATTACTAATGTGTCTTTAAAGCGGCATAGAAACATGCAGGAATAAAAGGTGTTGATTGTTATTTTCGGAAAAACGAGTAAATTCAACGGTAAGTCATTGACTTTGTTTATCTGCTGCGTGATGAAATGAGCTTGTTACATTGTAAGGTAAATGATTTTCATCACGAACTTGTTTAATCAATATCTTATAACCCGTTTTGGTGCAGCAATGACAAGCATTTGAAACATGATTTTTTCAGTTTTTAGATAATTAAAGATTGTTACGAATCAAATGTCAAGTATCAATTGGATACAAGTTTTACATTGTAAGCTTACAGATAGATCAAATACTCTACAATAGAAACATATGTACTTTTGAATTGTGTCCTTACAATTTAAAACTTAAGTATCCTTTATCAATGCTGTACATTAATTTTTTCTTTTAAATATTAAAAAAACTGTAGGTTGTTTGTGTTGATCACGTTCAATAAAGCTTTAACAACATTTTCATTGGGGTAAATCGTTCACACACAGGCAAAATGTAAATTTAAATTCCTTAAATTTAAATTTAACATAACTCCTTTAATAAATTTGTCATTTCTTCTTGATAATATCATTTAACACATATTGTTAGTCTACATAATATTCAAGCCTGTCAGTGTATTCGTCCTGACGAAGAACAAAGTATTTGTTTCGAAAGCTAGACAGTTTCAATAAACAGTTTCTTATCACAATGACCTCTCAAACCGTTCCTTTTCATCATGTAAAACGAATTTAAAGAAAATTAGGTGCTAGCTTACAAAACGTATGCTGCAATACGATTTTGTCACCAGCAATGTATCGAATGCTAACTTAGACAAAGTTGTGAATTTAGTGTACATACGAATACTAAAATACATTCACATATTCTTAATATTGATGAAGAATTTAGAAAAATGAATTTGTAACTCTGTTTTGTTTGTATAGTTTTCGGAAAATTTACATATATTTTTCAAAATGTTACGCACTTGTACGGATGCTCATCTCATCATACATAAAACATGTATGCTTTAGTTAGAGTCGAGACATAAGGTGAATATTGCTTGAGTCACGATGCACGCAAGGAGTTGATTAAACTTTTACCAATAAACACGTTTAAGCTTAATAATATTGCTCCAAATTTCAGTAAAATCTTGTAGTCGTCTTTTTAAGTAATAATTTTGTTTTTAACAGAAAAGTGAGCAGCATAGTACAGAATTTATTTTTATATTTTAAACATGGTCGTTATCAGGATAAACCTCAATCAAATATTAAAATGAAAGATAATAATCAGTTAATATGAAACCAGTCGTTTAATATAAAAGTGTTTCTTTACCTTTTAAAAGTGTCAATTACATTTTAAAAAAATTCTAAAGAAATTAGCTAGGAACGGACCATATTAGGTTTTAATGGGAGGTGGGCCCAGAACGGACCATTACAAATCATATATCAATCGAAAGCTCTTGTCACACTCTACAACATTGTCAATGGGCACTAGTCTCCAAAGTGCTGCACAAGACCACTTTTGGTCCTTTGAAGTTCGGATTTTAACATGGGAGTAAATGGGGCCAAAGGTGGTGCAGAATTAGGTGTTTTTGACAAGTTGACAATCAATATTAAAACAGAGTTGGGATTGTAGAGAATATGTTTTAAATAGTCACAAGAGCCTTGATTTTCACTATAAACGATATTTTACCCTCAAAATGGGGTATTACAATAGCACGAATTTCACCTCATAATAAGCACCACTTTTGGTCCCATTTACCCCCATGTTAAAATCCGATCTTCAAAGGGCCAAAAGTGGTCTTGTGCAGCACTTTATAGACTAGTGCCCATTGACAATGTTGTAGAGCGTGACAAGAGCTTTCGATTGATATATTATTTGTGATGGTCCGTTCTGGGCCCACCTCCCATTAAAACCTAATAAGGTCCTTTTTCGCATGCTTTGTCCCCATGTTCAAATGAGTAATCATGTTGGCTTGAACTTATACGCATAGCTTGTGTAACTACTTAAGTGGCAATAATATGACTGGTGCCAGGAATCTTGAATAACAGGAAATTGGAATAGTTATGTTGGATAACGTGTTTAAAAAATAATCAAATGACGAAAAATAATCAATGAATTTAACAATGATCGTAAAAGCTCGTCTTAAATCTTTATCCAATATTCCTGAGTAAATTGTCCTATAAATTCTGTCAGTTCTTTATATTTCTTCATCGGCAATTGTAATATTTAAAGTATATTCGTCGTCATTTCATGCAAAAATTTATATTTTCTACACAAAATAGGTATTTATGGGATTCAAATCCTCACAAATACGTTCTCCATATCTTGGCAGCAATTTTTAGTCGGACCATTATGATATTAGCTTTTATGATATGCTTAAACTTACTAAAAAGCATGTGTGAATATGACAAGACAAAATATGCAATCAGGATTAGTTTTAGACTAAACATTACATTGGACTTGGGAGATAAAATCATTAAACCTTATACGAAGACAACGCATATATGTAACTGTTATGTGTCAAAATTCTTACTAACAATTAGTTCTGAATGTAAATTGCTTGAATTTTATCCAAGTTAAATTGCTAGATATAGCTTTTCCCCTAATAAGCCATTGATTCAAAATACAGGGTGGCCAAAAAGAAACTGGTATAGTTTGCTGCAAAATTTTATAGTGTAATTTCTTTTAAACAAATTGCAATCATGAGTACTGAAATTTTTTGAAATTCAGGAGGTTACATGTACACTATTTGACCCCACGGATGTCTATTCACATAGTTCTGGACAGTGGGTTGGGCGATTTTCTTCCATTTGCTTCTGTACCTCAGAGACTCATTCAGCTTCCTCGTAACGTTTCTGGCTGATGCTCCAATTTCTAACTTCAAGTTTTATGTTTTTTGCAATTTGTTGGTGGACGACAGCACAGACTTTCTTCCAAACCTTGGTTTGTTTTTAAAATCAGCATCTTACTTCTGTTTTTGAAATGTCGTTTCCAAAACGCAAATTTTCTCCGCAGTTTTTGAAATCGACATTCCTGATCCCAGATGAACTCTGATTGCTATCCTTTTTTGCTTTCTCAGTAAGCCAAGGACCCTCCATATCTCCACACAAAAGATATTGGATGAGTCAACCGTCTTATTGATAAAAAATTCAAATTTGTGTCAAACCTCTAGTGAATTTTCACTATACCAGTTTCTTTTTGGCCACCCTGTACTTACAAAATACAAAACTCATAATTTCTCAAGTTCTCCGATACTATTTGAATTGCTTGTTGATTTGTTTTTTGACTTTCACGGTTTATTGTTGTTGTGGTGGACTTTCAGAGTGGCTAGGGCCGTAAAAGATCTTCGGTTTAGAGCTTATTATTGGGAGAACTACATAATGTAACCAACATTCAGCTTGCCTAAAGTAAATGACAAACAAATCTTCAATGACATAAAAATAAATTTGATACGATGTGAGTAGTTTTAGGAAGTACAGTGGTACAGTAGCAGACATTTCTCTCCGAGTTCTCTACAAGCAAACAATTTTTTAGGAATGTGTAAAAATACATTGGTGTGTTAGCATTTAATTGCACGCTTAAATAATTTTGATATAAATAATAGGCATATACTTTTTCAGCACCGTTTTTCCCAGGTTTCGCACCCTTTTTTAGCGTTTTTGGTTCCTTACGCAGAAAAATCAAAATTGGGATGACAAAAATGGTAACAAAGAGTGACAAAACCGGTGTTTCAAAAATTGCATGTACATACATGAACATGGATTGCATACCTATCTATGAGTTTCTTGACACTTATTTGTCATTCCTCCCTTTCATTTGAGAAAGAGAAGTAGCTGCAAAAACAGCAAAAATGACAGCAGAAGAAAATAATTCTGAAATTGAACGCCTTGTTACCCAAAAAGCCGTATAGAAAAAAGTTGATATATTTGGGGATGATTTAAAGTGTGACTGGAGAATCAGAAAAAATCAAAAGAAATTGCTTAAAGAGGGTGATAAATGGATTAGAGAGATGCCAGTCGTTATTTACAAGAACGAAGACGACGATTATAGCCCTGGTAAAAAGTGATGTACAGCATTTAAATCCGAATTCACATGCATTTGCTATAAATACAGTAAAACTATCTTTTTAAGCCCTGTGTATTGGGATTGCTGTTTCGCAGCAAAAGTTTACCATCTTACCTGTTAGTGGCAATTTCTTAGCCGTTTTTCTTCATTCTTCATCATTCTTACGTCGCCGCCTAGTATTTTCTCAGTAATTCTACATACAATATTTAAGCACCAGTATCATCACCCTTTTTTACCATGTTTATCAGCCCAATTTTGATTTTTCTGCATAAGGAGCTAAAAAACGTTAAAAAAGGGTGCGAAACCCGGAAATAAAATGCAAGTTTTAGACGAGCTGTTTGAGTGATGTTAGCTTTCTTTATGGTTAGATATCTTATTCTTTGACGAGGCCTCCATTTGGGAGGGGCCAGTAATTGGAAGAGGGCGTTTAATTGGAAATTTACGGTAATTTCATTTTTCTGTATGAATGCATGCATGCAAGCAGCGTACCGTGTACTTATTCAAGCGACTAGGTAAAGTAGAACAGCAAGAAACGCATTTTATTACACTGCACTCACTTTTGTCCATCATTCATGACACGGGATCCAACAGTATGCAATTTTTCCAAAATTGACTAGCCAATTATTCCAAAACTATTGAGCGTTGAGATTAGAAATTTTGCACAGCCATTCTGGAGGGCATTTATATTCTTCATGCCAAATTACAAGCCATTTCCAGGTCATCAAATTTAGACCCTTACCTTGTCAGTAACTACCACTAAAGAAAAAAATTTGACCTAAAGAAACTATTGAGTGTAGTTTTCATGTGCATCTTATGAAATGATTAATGTTGATTAGCCTACTTATCAAAAGAATCGTCGTCCCATCTCAAATACTTAATTCATTTTACTACTCCAATTTTCAGAGAAACATCACTATTACCATAAGGATTGATTTTAGGCTATCCACATATTGTCGAATTTTCATAAATATGTTTATTTTTTCATGCGCTAAATGTACAAACGTTTTTGCCTGCATGGTTATCAACGGGGTACTTCGGATTAGTTCCAGCATTTGTTATTGTGCAAGTGCAGGATTTGTCGTTAGCTTATGCATCACAATTTGTCTTTGGGAAGCAGTTTTGTACACAAGACCTGACGGTATAGAATTAGTAGAAAACGAAGGTGGAAAGTAACGAAAGTGTGTTCCAACAAATAAGAATCACTACTACGCAGCTAAATGGAGAGCCCAACAGGCGCTTCCGATAATGTGTGGAAGTCGATATACGGTTAGCCAGAATGCGGTAACTATTTATATGGATGTACTAAATACAAATATCACTAATGCCATTCTTCTCATAATATCTTAGACTATAATTGATTCTCTTGAATTTAGCCTGTTGCTTTTTTGTAACAAGCTATGTGAAAATTGAGCTGCTAAGTCTTGTGTCTATAAGTTATATGATTTTGTTGAACTGTATCCTTAGTAATCACAGTAATCCTATGAGTAATTTTTCCAAAGCACTGAACACTTCAACAAGCAAATTTAATTTTAAATAGATTTATACTCAATTTTATGAGACATGGTTAATTATTGTAACTCGGTCGTATTCTAATTTTTTAGTAACACAAGTTTTCTATATTATGAGGTAAGCATTTTGTAATAGCATTTATTTCATTCATTTGTATTTTTCAATATGGTCGTAATTAAGATAAAGAAAATGGCACGCGGACTAAATGTAAGTAGTTTGTGGAAAAAAGTCTCCTCTCTACTTTCAGAACTGTTAACCACATTAATTTATTTGAAAGCCATTAAATTTCATGAAACGAATTTTGAAGTTAGTGGAACTAGTGATTATGACAATTTTAGCATTTTTGTGACAGTAGCATATATCAGGCATCCACAGTGGGTTTTTAAGTGGGCAGGATCGTTTCACCCGGGGTTTATTGGGTCACCCGGTTGGCGAATTTGCAGGGTTTTAATGGGTTTGTGCGCGTTTCAAAAAATAACATGAATTTAATGGAACCATTGGTAAACCAACGAAAGTAAGCATAGATCCCTAAAACACGTTGGTATGAGTTTGTTTCTCTAAATAGGTGGGTTTTGACTATGCCTGGGATATATAGGTTATGACATGTTTGTGCTTACGAAATTTATTATGCTAAATCTTAATTGCAAAAAAGTGGCGACAAGAGTCTTGGATAGCCGGAAGCTTAAATGATTATGATGGTTATCATATTCAAAAACTACTTAAACGACAAAAAGGTAATTACACTTTCCATCGATTGGAAAAGCTTATCCTCTTATCCGTCCTATCTACTTAACTCCAGAGAACGTTGTCCCACAATTTCCCCAATCTATATTAGCTCAGCATCGTGAATTGCAGTACTCCGATTCAAATTCTACACTATTTGTTTCGCACAAAATATTAATTTTTTTATTAAAAATGAATATTTCAGGTGCTAGAAAACAACAAAATCTGACCATCCAAATGTTGGCAGCATTTCTGTTCATCAGCACATTCACAAAGTTGAGTTGCTACTGTAAGTCAGAGGAAGATTTTCAGTTAGTAGCTCCAGATATTTTACTTTCTCATGATGTGTTTGGAAGAACATGTGCGAAGTGCCTGGTTTCGGCAGTTGACGAATCTGCATGGGCTTATAATTTTGTTAGATTTTCTCAAATCCCGTTTATTCTTTTTACCGCAGTTAGATTATTGCAATTTGGGAGGTTGAGACATTCCAGATATCGAGAAAGTTGCATAACATTTATGCTTGACATAGAACACATTCATGCCAATATCATAGCCAGTGGTGATCCCCTATTTGATCAGTATGTTTTTATTGGAAACCACAAGTCCAAACTCGAAACAATATTGAAGAACAATTTGATAATATCAACAGTAGCTAGAAAGTTTGGCGTGCTTCTGAGTAAACAAAATATTCAGTTTCTTATAGAGCCTGATATTTTCATAGGTTCTTTCGTTCTGCGAAATACACCCCCACAAAAATTTGTTTTTAACAATCTGAATGGAAGACAGTTAAAATTCCAATTTTCACATTTTCCACCTCACATGTTCAGAGTTCCAGGGTCGCTGGACGATGTTGATGGCAGCTTGATCAGAATTTTTAAAGAAATTTCCCGTCGTTGCAATGCAACATTTGTATACTCTGACAAAGCCAGAACTCCAGGATATGGAATTCCGTTACCAAACGGTAGTTGGACAGGAATAATGGGAGAACTAGTCGATAATAGAGCGGAAGGTTCAGTCAGTTTATTGGCAGCATTGGATCGGCACAAAGTGGTAACCTACACGTCATTTACATACATCAATAAGTTAGTTTTTACTGTTAAGCAACCCAAATTATTCAAACAATTACAAACTGCGGTAAACCCTTTTCAAAATGCTAATTTTGGACTTGCAATTGCTTTCTACTTATCTTGTTTAATTTTAATGGTCTTAAAGGTGAGAATTAAGCGTGAAGAAAAACTCTTACAGCTTATAACCGAAATCGCAAAAAAACTTCTCAGTGTTTTGCTAGAACAATCTTGTCAGTTCCGAAATATGAAACTGTCACATTTAGTGGCCTCTCTTTGGGTTCTTTTTAGCTTCATAATAGGTATAGCATTTAAATCTGATTTGATAGGCCATTTTATTTTGGTAGAGGAGACCATGCCATTCAAAGACTTTACTGGACTAAGTCGGCATCGGCCAGCTTACACGGATATTTTTGTAAATAGTTATGGCTCAGTTGAAGCAGAATCTTTCACGGAGTCTCCAAATCCGGATTTATTTTCGCTCGGAGAAAAAGTGAAAGTGTTATCTCGTAATCTGACTGGTTGTTTAGAGGAAGCGAGTATCAACCCAAGAGCAGCATGTATTTCCTGGGAAACTGGTATAGAAATGGCATTAATAAGGAAACACTTACTAAGTCAAAATATTAAAGATTTATATTTAGGTAAATATGCAGATGAGGTAAAGTTTATTGTTTGCGTTGGCCTTCGAAAACGATCCATCTATTTACAAGTATTTGATTGGTATACTAGTCATATACGAGCTGCAAATTTGTTTAATTATTGGTACTCAAATTTTATTGATGATGAAAACCGGAATTCTAGAAAAGCCAATCATGCTCAAAACAACACTGAACTTACGTTAACTGAAAATGCACCATTTACAAATAAATGGCATGCGCTTAGTTTGTTTGACTTACAGCATGTATTTTTTGTTGTTGTTATAAGTTTTGCTTTAGGTAGCTTTGTGTGCGTTTTAGAAATTTCTGGGAAGGTCATACTTCATAAAGCCATAGATTTTGGCAAATTTTCCATACAATTTCTGGCGTTGTTGTATTACTATTATACTAATAATATTATTAAAGTGCTAGTAAAGGTAAAATCTAAGTTCAAACGTGCCTAAAATGCAACATGTGTTGTGGCGCACCATAATGATATAAGGCTGGACAATTTTGACGTAAGCTTTAATAATGATTACTAACGTCATTCAAATACAAGGATATTGTCATCATGATTGTCTCAACTTGTTATTGTCTCACGTTATTTAAACATGAAACTCCTAACACATTACTGTTAGTAAACTTTGTATATTTTAAAGATAACCATGGACTATGGAAAATTGTCATAATATGTTTTGCTTCAAATTGCTTATTTTTTTAATTTGTTTTTGAACTATACAAGCTAGATTTGTTTTCAATAACCAATTTCCACATTGCTTATGTTGTGATATGTTTTCCATGAAATGTAGATAGCATAATGATAAACAATATTATTTTCATAAATTAACCAATAATCGATTGCAATCGTTTTATTTTTTGTGTTTTTATTTTTCTCAGAACGTAAAATCTCATTATAAGTTATATTTTTTACCAGTGATAGGCAGTAGACTAAGATGGTATGCTTTTATATGGTTTTTGGAGCCTAATGAGTTACCAAAAGTTGTTTGTATGATGCATAAACTTAATAAAAATTGCAATAACAAAGTTCACAGAATTTGTTTTTGTTTTTTTCACATATATTTACAACAAATTTAAATCAATTGAAAATAAATTGACATAGGCAAAACTAATGAAATGATCATTAACAATATGTACTTCAATTTGCTGGAAAACATCCGCGTTGATGTTTTCTGGCTATGTTTGTATTTGCAATCTACCTAACAAGCAAAAACACTGTCACTTGCCAACACCAGCATTAACTTTGTAAGAAATATAACGATACGTGTATTTAGCTTTCAGTGTTGTTCAATATGCCCCAAAAAACTAATAGTAAATAACTCAACAAGTATAATTTCTGAAGAGTCTTACAGTCAATTTTATACAACATGTTGGCGTTGACATTTCAACCTACTTAAACACGCCTACTTCAATACACTTAATTTAAGTGTTAAGGTATCTTGAACGCTCCTTCTGTCCAAATTGAAGTTCAAATAGAGTCAGCGTTGTAATGATGCCAATTATCTAAAAAGGATAGTGTAAGAAAGTTAGAAAATTATTTTAATTCGTGAACTTGCGGAAATTGGTAGTTGAATAATGTCTGGACAAATTTTATGAACCATTACTGTGCCAATAAAGCGATAGCTAAAGTGAAAAAACGGTCCGCCATGAAAGCAAACATCTTTCAATGTCTCGTCAACGTATTTACAAAGCACGTAAGTTGAAGGACCGGGATCAGTGCATTGAGAAATGTACTTCTTCTGGTTCATCTCTTTCCTTAGAATTAACATGACCATTTTGTCCTGAAATCGTTTCACCTGAAATTCATTCAATTACGTTTTGTCAAGACAATTTATACAGATGTTTAAATGGTTATGCAACTTTCAAAATTAACATACGTGTAATTTCGCATCAGCGGTGAAATAAAGAACAGCCGCATAACAAGCCAAAACACACCAATTGTACAAGCAAACCCATAAATTATCCTTAATGTCGTTTCCCACTTTTTCCTCATTACTTGGGAGTTTAACCGATGGCAAAAATAATGTATGCAGGTTTGGCATGCTATCAAGCAAGCGATATCCAGTCCATGGAATTAATTGACAGACAAAGCAAAGAAAAAGCATACTCGCGATGTAGTTTAGTTTGCGAAAATATTTCTGCACAAGATCCATTTCACGTAATAGCCAATTAAAGTTTTTACTCTCGATGGAAAAGTCCACAAATGATACAGTTTTACTGGCAAGTGCAAGCTTTTTACAAGTTTCTCTTCCGCTCAATGCCAAAACTAAAAGTAATGTTTGGAAATGATTATAAATCAATTCCCCACAAAGTAGTAGTATCAAACTGATAATGTATCTACACATCTCAACTGTGGAGCATAGTTCAGAATGTAGAAAAAGCAATTCAAACTCGGAGAAAGTTTTGTTGTTGGAGTCTTTTATGCAACCGGGAATTCGTTTGATGTATGTTGGGAATTGTACAAAGGTTGAAAATGATGCACAGCAAAATGGTACCATTGAAAGTACAACAGCAAGTAATTTTTCCTAGACAATTAAAATTAAATATTTTAAGATTAACAACTTACCGATTTAAAAGGGTCAGACATTTTTAGATTTATACCTTGTGGGTAACTTGCGGAGTAGACTTGTTGACATTGCAGTTCAATAGTCTCTCAAATTGGCTGCTTCGTAAGCCAAATTTGTATGCAAAACTTAACACGTAAGCCATTTGACATATGACACTAACCACAGCCAGAATTCGGGAAGGACTTGCGTATATTCTTCCCTCTGGAAAGGAATTTCTCAGCTTTACACAGCTCCAAATGATAGCTCCGATGTAAATTGTGATGCAAATGAGCTAATCGGATCAGATTGTAAGAAACGATAAACTTTAGGAATTAATAAATGCGTTTTATTTAATGTGCTTACGGTTTGTGATAAACTTCTTTGAAGCTTGAAGCTGTTGGTATTTAAACTCAAATTCTTTTCGTTCATTTGCAGATTAACAGGCGGGCTTAGAGTCTTCACTGGTTTAAAAGGAATAATTCCAAAATAGTAACCATATTTCAAAAAGTGAAAGATGTAAAACGTATTGATTGTGTTTCCTTCCATGTGATCTTCAAAATCGCTGAAGATTTTTTCAGTCTTCAGGTCGTTCATGAGATTTGCAGTTGCCATTTGGACAATGAAAGCATCTGCTTTCTTTTTGCAAAATTTCATTTTGAACAATTAAAATCACCCAGCAATAGCAAAGTACATGAACTCTTCTAATGCGGTCATTTCGCCCAAGCTATTTGTAAGAAACTGTTCACCTGATAGCAGTTGAGTTCTTAAAACTCTTATAAAATTGTACGGGCTTATACGCCCAGTTTTTATGAACCCTGATCACGTGAAAGTGCATGATAATAGAGACTAATCAATATGAGACGTAATTTCATTAACGTTTAATGTTGAGTGTCTAAAATTACATCACATAATTTTATGGCATTGTCATTATTATTTGCTAAAGAGTAACAAAATTCCTTGAGTGTATACTTTACAAATTGGTACATAGAAATACGATTTGAAAGTGTCTGTAGTATTAGTCTGTCTAGCCTGTACCTATTAATATAAGCAAAAGTCCAATAATCATTAGTATTTAGGTTTTTAAAAATTTTCCAATAACATTAAAAGCATATTATATCATTTAGGCAGTACAATCCCCAAATAAAGAATAAACGAAACTCCTGCTAACAACATTACAATTAGATGCAATCGCTAAATAAGCATAATCATTACGCTAATTGACACAATCATTAGTTTTGTTAGTGCTCTTACGTACAAGAGTACATTCTGATAGGCCATATACAATTTATCTCTATCCTTGCATCTATTTCTGTTGTTTTTTATCGTCTTGTGTTACCCCTAAATCTCACTTTCACCTTGACTGTCACCAAACAAAACAGTAATAATTTGAGTAATTCATAAAGCACTTTGCTTGACTAGGAATGTGGCTATGAAGGTTATCATCTTTAATAGGTACTTACAATTAATGACGACTTGTTAATGAATCCCCATTCAAATCTACAATTATCCTACAATTTAGCAGGTATTCATTCCGGTTTGAAGGCATATAATGAAGTAGGTTACAGTAGTTCCCAGAATCTAAAGAAACAGTGTAATTATTGTTTAATGTGTATTATTTAAAAATATTTTGCATTAAGGTTTTGCTGTAATACATTTGCCAGGGCTGGGTAGGTGATCGGAAGTATACTGTTTCCTTTAATTGAGACAGCGCCATTCTCAATTTCGTTCAAAACAATTACAAGTTGGTCAACTGGCATGCCTTTGCGGTTGTCTTCTACAGCTAGAAAGTCTACCACTGAGTGCATCTGAAAAAGCACAATATACTTTAAGGCTTAAGCTCATATATTTGGGCCAAGAACAAAATCTTTAAATTAGCTCGATATGAGGTTCGCCCCATTTGTAAATATTCACATAATAAGTTATTATTAACATACCATGTACGGTATGTTTGCTGCTACCAGATATACAGTGAAAATGTTTGCAAAATAAAAGAGGAATATTCCCGACATCAAATAATTTTGTTGACCTCCAGTCTTCACAAACACTTTGTCAAATGATGTCGAGTAGAACAGAAGTATTTCAACAAGTTGCAGCATTACATTCATACCAACTGTTTCATTGATAACGACGGTAAAGCGTTGCAGGTATTTGAAATCATTAAGCATTTCTTTCCAGTGCATACTTATGACTGGGTGATTAGCATTACTAGACTTCAAACAGCCTAACACTTTGGTTTGGAAATATTTAGCCTCTGTCCACACAGTAAGGACACACATTGTAATCAGAAGATCACAATATAGCGATAAAATTCGTCTGCAATTACAATGAGAGAATTATGAGATGTAAACGTATCTTAAAAAATAGTAAATTATAACCTTGTGTATAATCCGAGAACTGTAAGCGCTCCAATAATCCGGTCATCAAGCCATAATTTGTCTTTCTTCCCATCAAAGCCCTCCATAAAGAACATAAAATGTCCGGTGTGGACTACTCTAGCCCACCACCAGTTTATATTCCAATCATATAAATGATGCTCCAGATCATCTTCTTGGTTAATTCTTAGACCTCCTCCAGCAAACATTTCGAGGAAAATTACAAATGTGTAAAGCATACAAATCAAAATGGCTTTTGACTTTATGGATAGTTTGGACTGTGACGCTGCTTCAATGTTAGATTCGTGGTGAGAGGAGTTTGCAATGTTGCAAATTCTCAAGAAAGCGGCTTGTTTGGTCCAAAAACATTTTAAAGTAAGACTTTTGATGGATACTGTTATAAGAGCAGACATCAATGAGAGAAAGCTTGATGGGTTAAGTTTCTTTTCATAAGACAAATTATCTCGAATAGTTGCTTGAAGCCAGAGCAGAGCCACAATGCCAAAACAAGTGGCAGCAAGCTTTTGTGGCCACCGACTACATATAATATAGTGATCATTTACAAACTTTAGACGAAATGGGGAAATGCCAAAGATGCTTGCAAAATCAAAGTAGACTTTTAGGAAATTGCTTGATCTGTTTGATTTAGTCTTTGGTACATAAACACTGTTTATTTTAATACAGCTTCTCGCCATTTCGCACTTTAAATCTTTAGGTTCAGTGTTTTCCATGCCAAAAACGTTCAGCACAATGAATCTTTGTTTATTTAAAACACTCTCTAGTTTTTTAAGGAACTGTCATCATTTCGATATCTCAGAATAGAGAACTGACTAAACGGCAAAAAATAATTCTGAAAAGTAATCATCAATAATTGTAATGATGTTTTTAACCAAAATTTGATCTAAACAAATTGAAGCGTAATTTTAGCATTGAGAGACTCCGATGAATACAAGTATGTTTCTAAATTATCTAAAGTGATATACGTACGTGTACAAAAATTCACAAATTGTTCTTAAATAAATAAGCATAAGAACATCAACTCATAATAAAACCATTTGGCACAAAACGTTTCCAGGCTATGACTAAATTGCATTCAATTGTGTGGAGTAAACCATTGATGCCTAATTTTCTCCAGGGTCATGCAATTTTAAAACATTTACGCAACAATTGCAGCTTTTGTCAAAAAAATATGGTTTTTATTTTATTTTCGTGCATATAGTTAGTGTAGCGCAAAACGGGATGACCCAGTTTTATTTTCTACTAGAAATAAAAAGACCGAACTAATAATAAAAATTGTAAATGTGTAAGCTAAATGATGTAATGACCTCACTTCCTTCAATTTAGACTAATGCAGTCTTTGCCAATCTATGTTTGCTACGTATTTACTAATATTTTCTTAAATACAGTAAATATTACTCAAAACATAATTAGCATATTCACAGCAATATTCACAATGTCATCAAAAATCCTTAGTCCCAATTGTGATGTTACTAAATCGTATGGAGGCATACTATACCCAGTTGAAATGCATGGTTTCAGCATTTTTATTCTATGTTTATCAAAAACACAGCGTTTCCACCAATTTACCGAATGCTCAGCATGTCCAAACGGAAGGCTGGCTATATAAGTGAAAGCTATCGCGACAAAGAAACACACCAAGGCACAAACTGGAGCACCCATGTAAATAATAATATTTATTTTCAGGAATAATCTAAATGTGGTATAAACTGAACATGAGCAAAGCAATACTCCTACTATACCTAGATTTGACAGGAAAAAAGATTCGATATTTAATGACACAGTCACCCAAACACGGAGACCTTGGTACATTGTGTACCATTTGTGAAAATTTCGGAAAGGAACCATGTCACATCGCATACAGTGAAAATCATTGCAATAAAAAAACACTACAACTAAATGTATGATACAAAATAAGAAAAGTGAAAGAATCATCCAAGCCCAATATAGGCACATGCAACTACACAAAAGCGCAGAAAGAAACTCTAAAAATATTAATGCACATGTTGGCTTTACAATGTACCATAAATTCCAAGAAACAACAAACGGAACCAAAACAAAGGCTAAAGATATCGTGAGTATTGATATAGAAAATACTCACGATATCTTTAGCCTTTGTAAAGTCCATCCGAAAACCCAATCGTTTTTAGCCAGTTTTGATGAAGATTTCACAGCTTTAAAAATTACATGGTAGCAATAGTTTTGATCCAACTGAATGGCTTCACTTTGGGAAGTGATTGAATATATTGCTGAGGCTGCAACAACTAGGACGCTGGTTCCCACAAGATAAAATGCAAAAGTAATTCCTCCCTCATGTGAATAAGATTCTGATTTCAAAATTGTAAAAATTAGACGACTGAGTGCTGTTTGTAGACACAATTGTGATAATAATCGGTAACACTTTTGAAAACAACTATTGTACGAACGATTTTCCTCTAGAATGTAGAGTTCTTGATTGGCGAAATATGGAGTACAAATGAAGTTTTGAAAAGTTGCATGAATTTTGAGCATCTTATGTACAGTAGACATGCTTATTCAAATGGTTTCCACTGTGTGGATAAAAGCCAAAGGGGTATTATATGTTAAAAGACAGCATTTTGACAATGATAGCTAAAATATTCCAGGAAGAAGTTTTTGACAATTGCTAAAACAAGTATGATATAACTTTTTTAATGTTAAAAGGCTATTCCGGTTTACTATCTTTTTCATTTTGTAAAAAAAAGTTTCAATCTTTGCAGTTTACGTTTTTTAAATGTTTATTTGATTCTAATACTGGCCAAACTACTCGAC
The DNA here is from genome assembly GCA_034700605.1 of Willowsia nigromaculata. NCBI lineage: Eukaryota > Metazoa > Arthropoda > Collembola > Entomobryomorpha > Entomobryidae > Willowsia > Willowsia nigromaculata. The sequence continues at coordinate 22,504 of JAQIXX010002170.1, forward strand.
TATTACTTTAATACCGAAGTCAAGATGAGAATAATATTAATTTTTATAAAAAATAATTCTTTGTTCTAAGGGTTCAGTATAAAACGAAACAGTGGAAATGACCTTCACCTTTATAATTACAACATACAACTGTAACGTGGCTTTTGCTGAAGCGAGGATAAAGGCAAATTCCATAGTATATACCGGTTTTTTAAAATCATTTAATGTAATTTCATCCTATTTTGCTATTCAAACGCAATTTTCAAAAACATTGAAGCAGTAATTCGATACCAAACTGATAGATAACATCGGTATTTTGGAAGCATTTCGAACAAAAATGTTTTGACTGCATTTTTAAAGTAAACTTATTCCAGGTTTGATGAAGTTGAAAAACAACACGTGCACTTAATAAAGTATTTTGGAAAGTGAACTAGTACAAAGTATAGGTTTAATCATTAACTTTATCATGGAGTGTAATTTTAGTTGTACACAAGGTCTCCAGTTTTACAACAAACGAAATATAATGACACAAGTCCGAATATTTTATAATTTGCATCCTTCCCGTGTGTCTATATTTCCATTTTTCCGAATACTGCAAGCTGGTAGCTCCATATTACACAGGTTTTCTGAGCAAACACATAACTCCAGTTGAGAATCCTTCCTGATAAGACAAGCTGGCTCAGAAACAATATTTAGCCAACCGCATCCACAATCCCTTGTCACAACTTTACCAGCTGTGAAGTTGTCAACTGTTTGGGTAGCAATTTGTTGTGTACACACTGTGGCGGTACTATTTCCGGAACAATTCCTTTTCCACATTGTGTCAAAACTTTGATCACAATCTGGTATTCCTTTGCATCTGTAGCAACTTACTTTAAATGAATAAGTGTAAGTTGAAGTATGAGGAATATTATATAAAATTACAATAGTCCGTATGAGTATGTTCTCACGTGCTACAGATGACAGTCTATTAAAAATGTAAGGTGAAATATAAGCACTATCATAGGTATGAAGTGCATGAGTACAAAATTATTTAAGTCTTCTTGAAATTTTTTTCATTTTGTTCATTGCAACTTAAATTATTCATTCATGAGAACAAATTGATAAAATATTACACTTGTAAGGATGCTTCAATTATTATTTCGTTGTTTGGTGAACAATGGAATAGCTGGTAAATGATAAATATTTACTTCCTTATTGCCTAAGATAGTATAGGATTTTGTTTTACGATTGTTCAGTTTAGTTTTACTTTGCAGTTGGTTTCTTGCATTAGGATCAATAGTCAATATGGAAGTACATGTATGGAATGCGCTTAAGAACATTAAGAATTTTTTTACTAAACTAAATGCTCGTAATCTATAAGCCAAGTGAATTTAAAGATAATTTTTTTGCTATTAGCTATTCAAATATGTTTGGTATTCATCCAATCCACTAGAACTCATAAAACATACCAGTGTCATTTAAAAGCTTTGAAATCAGAGGGAAAATTATGTCCTTTCAAGCGTCAGATCACGTATTTATTCCTGTTTTTCATGCTGCATTGTATATGCACGATCCTCATTGAAAGAAACTCAGCGCAAGCAATATAATTCGGTCAATTTACATCTAAATTAATGAGTGCACTAACCACTACCGCCACAAAAGGTGATAGCGCTTTTGATTGCTGATTCTTCTTTTAATCACGTATCAATCCTAAAACAATAGCAAGTATTACCTATGAACTTACAATAATGCGTCACAAAAACTCATTGATATTTTTACTACACACTTTTATATGAAATATTCTTTTATTTCAACACAACCATTTCTACGAGTCACAAATGGAACGTTCTAGTGGCTATTGTCGTTAGTGGATGAAACGAACTGCTTGATTATGTGCTTCTAGCGGTACTCCAGTGTGCAAAATATAAGAACAAAATCTTTAAATGACACCTTAAGTGATATAGATTTAAAATCCAAGCACAAGCATTTAAATATTAGTCAATATTTTGGTTAAAAAACTTTAAAATGATATATCTACAAAATATATGGTTTCTTGGAACATATCTGGCGCTTTTAAAATCGATTGGAAAAGTACAAGCTGCGAATGGTACAATATTTTAGAAAATTGTTGCCTCAAAATGCTTGATATTTTGTGATTGAAAGAGTTTGCATATTTGATACAGAGCTGGCGTTACCGGGAACTCCAAACACTGGAACGCCTGCTGGGGTCCCTGTTGCTGGATCGAGATCTTTTGGCTTAAATTTTGTTGGTCCTTATGGAGCTGGCTTTATTGGAGGTGGCGCTTTAACACCGAATCCTTTGGGATATGGAAGCTGGGGAGGATTTAGTTCCTGGGGGCCTTCTACATTTAACTACGGGTTTCAACCAATTAGACCGATAGGGTTGAATTTGGGATTTGGAGGACAGCTTGGGTATGGGTTTCCATTACCTTATGGTATTGGGGGACTGAGCACGTTTGGATTAGGGTTTGGAAGACCCATTGGTTATATGATTGGCTATGGATCAACTATTGGAATGCCAGGTGTAGGCGTAGGTCTTGGATTATCAAGTGGGCTAGGTTTAGGTGCTTTCAATTATCAAGGATTAGGGATTGGAGGGCAGGTTCCGGTAATCAGTGGGAATGCTGGAGTCCTAGGTGGTGGTGGAATAGCTCCGATCGCGGGTAATTTTAAACTTCAAAGTTAGTACAAAATATTAAAAATTTCTAAAGATTTAAAATATTTGATGATGTTCATATTTTAGTTCCAGCACAGAACGATGGAATAGGTTTTGGAGGAGATGGAAATGTAAGAAGGGCTGTGAAGAAGACTGCGGACGTTGATGTCAATAAGGTAATTGAAGTAGATAGGAACAAAGCCGTCAGGAAAGCTGAAGAAGTAGATGTTACTAAGCAAAGTGTAAGTGCGGGGGTGGATAAGAATACTGGGCAAGAGGTGCTTCTCAAGAAAACAGAAAATATTGAAGCTGTGAAGGAAACTAAGGAAAATTTAGTTGGTCAAAAGATTGGAGAAGGAGTTTTGCTTAATAAAACTCAAGAAGTTGAGGTTGAAAAGAAACCCAACCCGGTCGTTCCTATCCAGGGTTCAGTTCCAATGGGGACAGCGATTGCACCAGCGCCGGCCACGGGAGGTGTTGGAATAGCTGGTAATCAAATAACAGCGGGTAATGACGTAGCTGTCGGAAATCAATTAGGTGCCGGAAACCAACTCGCTGCTGGAAGTCAACTTGCTGCTGGACAAATAGCGACCGGAAACCAACTGGCTGCTGGACAAATAGCCAATGGAAACCAACTGGCAGCTGGACAAATAGCGGCCGGAAACCAACTGGCAGCTGGACAAATAGCGGCCGGAAACCAACTGGCTGCTGGAAATCAACTTGCTGCTGGACAAATAGCCACTGGGAACCAAATTGCCGCGGGAAATCAACTAGCAGCTGGACAAATAGCTGCTGGAAATCAACTTGCTGCTGGACAGATAGCTGCTGGAAACCAACTGGCAGCTGGACAAGTAGCCGCGGTAAATCAACTAGCCGCTGGACAAATAGCCGCTGGGAACCAACTGGCTGCTGGAAATCAACTTGCTGCTGGAAACCAACTTGCTGCTGGAAACCAACTTGCAGCTGGACAAATAGCCGCTGGACAAATAACCGCTGGGAACCAAATTGCTGCTGGAAACCAACTGGCAGCTGGACAAATAGCCGTGGGAAATCAACTTGCAGCTGGACAAATAGCGGCTGGAAACCAAATAGCTGCGGGAAATCAACTAGCAGCTGGACAAATAGCGGCGGGAAATCAACTTGCAGCTGGTCAATTAGCGGCTGGGAACCAAATAGCGGCGGGAAATCAACTTGCAGCTGGACAAATAGCCGTGGGAAATCAACTTGCAGCTGGACAAATAGCCGTGGGAAATCAACTTGCAGCTGGACAAATATCGGCTGGAAACCAAATAGCTGCAAATCAACTAGCAGCTGGACAAATAGCGGCGGGAAATCAACTTGCAGCTGGTCAATTAGCGGCTGGGAACCAAATAG
>JAQIXX010002171.1:0-26514 GCA_034700605.1 Willowsia nigromaculata
TTTTGAATCCGGATCAACTGAGAAAAGCTGTTGACGGATTCTGATAGATAAAGAGCTTATTTTTCAGACTATGCATTCATATCTTCTCAGTAGGTCCGGATTTGAGAGATACAAAAACATTTTCGACAAAAATGCACGATTTTAGCATACTTTTGCTAATAACTAAAAAACCCTTGAGTTTGGTAATTTCTAGTTATTTTTTTCAAAAACTATAGGTTTTACTTGTACGGGATCGATATAAAATTAGTTAGAATTCGAAAGTCGGAAATGGGACATGTTCAGGCAATTTCAGCCAAAATCTGAGGTGGCGGAAGCAGTGTGCGTGGTAGATCCTAACCTTCTAAAAATTAAAAAGTAAATTGGAGAATAAAAATCCATTAATTTTAAAATTAGTTCAAATGACATGTTTTACTAACAATAAATAGTGAATTAAGCTGAAAGTTATGTGTCCAAGATACAAATAGCTGATGTTAAAAAAAGCAATTATAACGAAAACATTTGACCTTAATGTTTTCAAATTTTATCAAACTAATTAAATTTTCTTCCCACGTACTTACCATGATACGTGGCATTGCAAACCTAAGTCTCCAAGAGAGTTTGCCCTAGTAACCTTTCAACAAGTTATTATAAATTTCAAATTTTCGTATAAAAGAATGTCAAAGCCCATTAACTAATATATGATGGAAATTAAATTGGTGACATATGATTCCATTAAGCAAGAATCTTAATTTAAAAATTATATGACATGCCCTATTAACCACACTTCAATTTACAAATATAATTTAAAACCGTAATCTTAATTAAAATGTTCCATTTCTGGCTCAAAAAATCTTCAAAATACCTGTGTTCTACGTGGCAACCCATGTTTATCTTTAAACTATATAAAAGAGAAATGTGTCATTACCAACATTCATAAGCCAAAAGTACAATCTGGGTTTTACTTTGCGGGGCTTGTGCAAACAAAAAAAGTCAACATGTTTAGCAACAACTTTTACAAAATTTTAACTGCACTTTTTAAAATAGGAAATATTCTCGGTTCAGTTGATATTTCATATAATTCAAAACTAAACCGAGTCTATAGAGCTGACCATAAAATCACAGTAAAGACATTCAGGGCAAATACTTTACTTTCATCACTGTGGCTAATTGTTGGATATGTCATTGCATTAAAAACTTTTATCCTCAGTTCTCTAAACGACAATGTACTAATGATGTTTTTCTTCATGGCTGCGATTTTCTACTCTCTTGTATTTTGCTTAACTCGTGTGCTGCAACAAAACTTAATAATATTTCTAAATGGACTGCTACAACTTGCAGAATATCTCAAACGTAAGACAATTAAATTAAAGTACTAGCATAAAAATTAGAATATCTAAGTACAACATTTAAACTAACGTTTTCTTACTTTGTTTTAGCAAATGTTAGATGGAACTATTCGCCAAATGACTCAATGCAAAACAAAATGCTGGACATTAGTTATAGTTTTTTGCACATATATGTACGTATCATTACTTTTATTTCTAGTCTGTCTTTACGATCCGAGAGGGGCATCCTATTTAGGGCAACTTGTGCCTCTCAAATATTATAACGTTTTCCCCATTGGATTAGCCACAGCTGTCTATCATGGATATCTATACACAGTTTTAAATATTGGTGTTGCATGTTTAGTAAATATCATTATAATATATTTGTTTATGTTGTCATTGGTATTTACAAAAGAGTTACGCCTTAACTACCGGGGTTATCGCTACAAATTTGGAGATAATATTCGCAATTCCGGGAATTTAATAATTGTTTATCGAGCGTTTCAAATACTTCATGAAAACGGTATATGTTTCATTGGACCATTTATATCCTCTTTTTACTACATTTTCATAATACTGCAATCACTGTGTGGTTTTTTTCTCATTGAACATTGGGGAAACTTGAATTTAATACGTAGAACTATTTTGTCAGTTACTATTGTAATAGTTTTCGTCTTTTGGATGTTTGTGCTGCAAATCGGGAGACAATTGTGGATTCAAAATGGCAAAATATTTCATTCGTGGAGAAAACATGAGTGGGCTGGTGGTGTGATGGAGAGAAAGTTAATGAAGAAGTTTACACTTAGTTGTAGACTGATATTGCTCTGCCACGGAAAGATTTTGGTAATTGGTAGAATGACACAGTTCAACTACATCAAATCAGTTATGGTTCTTACATTTAAAATGTGTAAAACTTTGTAAATCGTGTGAAAAATAAATCACTATTAGTTTAGTTTAAACAAAAATTTTTTTTTCTGAAGAAAGATTTATGAGCAATCGTAGTGGGGCGACTTTATTTATTGCATTAATCTTTGATAAAGCCATATTGCTAAATCTTGTGATGCAGCTGGGGACTGAGTAGTACAAAGTTTTTTGTGATCTTTTGCGTTGGCCTGTTTCAATCATGTGATTGATTTCATAAATTCACCATGTAGAAGCCATCAAAACAAAATCAAATGAGCATTTTAGCGTGTAGTAGAGACGTGAATTATAAACATTTCCATATTGACCTTATTTCTAATCTAATCGTATGCTCATCAGCCATCTTGATGAACTTAATTTTAAAGAATTTCAAATTCCCAGCAGCGCTCTTTTGTCAGCCACTGTTTCTCCCTCTCTTACTGTTGAGTTGTCAAAATTAGATTAATATGTATTGTTAATTGGATCATCGAAAACTTGTAAACCAAATTTTTCAGTCACAAAGCCTTAATGTCGGAATCCAAATCCTACTGGACGCGTAGCTACAAGGAATCTACAGACTATCCTGTGAGTTACTCCACGCATCACACCTACTTTAAATTTGTTTCCATTCGCATGCAAAATTCCTGCCATGTATGTCAGCACTATTGCAATTCCAAACCCTTCAATCGTTACAAGTAGAAAGCTCACGTATATCAACAGGTTCATCCGATTATACAACAAAAATGTGACATAAAGCGCACAAGTTACTATAAATGTGCCCAGGATTACTAGACATGTTGATGGCAACTCCATCATACTGCTACTAAGTTCTGTTAGAATTCCATTTATTTTAAAAAAGTGTCCAGGAATTTTAAAAACTGTAGTTTTGGTTCCCGGGTGGTTTTAGACGTTTTTGGAGAAAGTTGGTAGGAATACTATGTCAATTATTTGCATGACTGAAATACTAAGCAAAACACTGATAAAATTGTTGTGATGAGATGAATCCCACGAAAGAATCCCTCCCGTATACCAAAGATGCAAATATTTCTTATGACAATGCTACGTCCTGATGTGTTTTGCAATGGACAAAAGTCGATTGCAAATGGACCCAAGAAACAAGCCAGTTCGCTCAAGCACCCAGTACTTGTTAATCCATAAACGCTCAGTACTTTTACAGTATCCATAATTTCGAATCCATTATTTGGCGGCTCAAGTTTTATGCACTGATTTACAATATATTATATTTTCTTTAGTGTGTATCTTTATAGTACTTAAAAACTATAATGAAGCAATTTTTTACTGGGTTTATGTATAGTAGAAGTTCGGTTTTTTCAAGCTGCAACTGGAAATGCAACAAAGTTTTGATGCAATCTTAGCACGCTTAGTGCGGCTTTAATAGGAGCCATGATATGATAAATAAATGCTTTTGCAAAATTGTTTTCAAAATCTAAAATGCATTAAAATGAAATCATTAATGTATTCAATATGTATAAACCAAATATTTATGTGGAAAAGCCTTAACACACTGAAACTTTTAGATTTCCTCGTCGCATACGAATTCTTACAATTATATCTAATTGTAAACAAATTACGTTATTGTTGTAGCTAATTTTTTTGTCGAAAAAGGAAAATATTTTTCAAAAGCCTTGTTGCTCACAGATAAGGTGAACAAACAAATATATTGCCAATTACACGAAGACTAAAAATTATAATTTTTGAGGTTCGATTAGATTGACTACATGGGTTATAACACTGAAATTTTAGCACTTACTTTTGTCTGTAACACAAATTCTATCTCAATAACATTGTATTTTTAGTTAAAACATCCCTAATGAAAATCATACTATATCAGTAAATTTGTTAGGGTAACCTAAATACTCCTTCTACAATGATTCTACTTTCTCCGATTTTTCTACAATGTTACTTTCATTTATTATCTGATTTTTGCGCACAGTAAAAAAATACACATAAAGCACATGAGGCATTATTTATTTTCATGTAACAATACACATATGTGTGCTTTATTAAAATATGAATAGAACAAGATATATGTAATTCCCTTTTCATATGAAATCAGAAATCATCACTTATGCCAACGTTAGCACATTTCATGCCATGAGTGATGAAATGTTTGCGTTTCCATATACAATAAACTATTGACCTGGGGAAAACGTTATTCTAATATGGGATAAATTTAAACATCTGCTGAGAAGAAGTTTATGCCTGACTCTGTGAATTGTTACACAAAATGTTGTAGATTGCAACAAGATAACAACAACAAGAAATGGATTGAAAACCAATTATACTTGAAGCCATAAAATATTTTGATAATCTGAGCTTTCAGTTTACTGACTAATTAGTCCACAAAATTAAACGAACAGATTGTGGATACTTCATCTATGTTTTTAAAAATTTAAACTGTTCACAGGCTAATTTCAGGGGTTACGAATGCTGCTTTTAGTAGCTTTCCAAAAAAAATTGATAGATAAACGTAAGAAATATCCAATTTTTTTATCAATTCTTCAAAAATACAACACTTTTTGTTATATCCTATCAATTTATGGTTTTTATATCCCATACACGTAGGAAATGTTTCAACAATTCATAGAGTTAATCTTAATTTGTTTCTCTCCCGTAAATCCTGTAATTATCGTTGTCGTAACATTTTTCAATCAAACCAAACCGTTTATTTTTCAATTTTTATACTAAACCGGTAATTTTTTTCAATTTTCATTTGAAACCGTGTATTTTTCAAATTTTCATACAAAACCAGTTCTTTTTCAAAGTTCCATTCAAAATGGGTTTTTTCAAATTTCCATCATAACATATTATGGTTTACCATTGTGTACACAACTTTATAAGCACCCGAGTAGATATTCTAACTTTCGTTCATTTCTGCTTTTCATCTAAACCAAATTTGACACTTTTGTAAATTTTATCTAAATTTGTTCACGACACAACTGCGGAAATCTTAAAACAAATTTTATAATCAGGAGCTACCATGTTTAGTGCACGTTATTATTTAATTCTATTCGTTACTCTTTATTTAGGGAAAAAATTCGGTTCCTTTGATATTTTGCTTGATAGGAAAACCGGCACCATTTTAAAACCCACAAATCTAAAGAAAACACGCAGATTTAATGCAAATATAATAATCGTAACATTATGGCTAATTGTTGCAATTACTATCATTATTAATTCCTTTGGAGTACACTCGCTAAGAGAAAATGCCCTTATGGTATATTATACTATTGTTGTCATTATATACTTGCTAATTGTGGGAATGACAAATTACTTCCAGAAGGACCTTGTTATATATTATAATGGAATTCTAAAATTGAGTAAATTCTTAAAGAGTAAGTTTTACAGATATATGTTTGTATGTATGTGTGAAACGAAGAACTATTTTTACCATATTTTTTCATAAATCTTCAGGTAGACTTAGACGAGACATATCTGCAAATCAAAATGCAGAAAATAAATTGCTTGATGCAGCTTTGGCGTTCTGTTTTTGTACTTATTTGAACGCATCTGCTCTTGGGTTTTTATTTTGTCTTTACAATCCAAGAGGTGCTATATTTTTTGGACAACTGGTGCCACTAGAGTTTTATAGGTTTTTCCCTACCGGAATAGTTGTGTCTATTTGTCACGGATATTTATACATTGCGGTTCACGTTGCTGTTTCATTTATTTTACATGTCACGTTAAGTTATTTCTTTCTCTTAGCTGTAGTGTTGACAAAAGAGTTTCGTCTCAACTATGTTGGCCATATCTACAAATTTAGAGAAGATTTTCGACAGCCAGGAAGCATAAAGCTGGCTTATAGAGCATTTCAAATATTACATGAAAATGGTGCCTGCTTTTTTGGACCGTTCATTATAATTTTTCATTATATATTTATTATTTTACCATCGGTGTGTGGATTTCTTCTGACTAGATACTGGGAAAACCTTGACAATATTAATCGAATCATTTTGATGTTTGGCATTTCAACATGTTTAGTAGTTTGGTTGTTTGTGCTCCAACTTGGAAAACTTTTGTGGATTCGAAATGCGAAGATATTTGAATCATGGAAAAATCATCACTGGGCTGCTAGAAGACTTGAGAGGCAGTTGATGAAAAAAGTTTTTGAGCAGTTGCAGGATGATATTGTTGGGTCATTGCGAAACTCTTGTAATTGATAGAATGACTCAACTTAATTACATCAAAGCTGTTATTTCTCTCACATTTAAAATTAGTCAAGCCCTGTAAATATTTTTCTTTAAATAATTATTATTGAATTATCAAGACCAGGAATGTCATTTTGAATCTCAAAACACTGCGTTATTATGGCTACGTGACAACATTTTGAATTAAAGCAACTTTTTAAATAAATGAGGTAGAAAAACATATTATTTTAAACTGAAATAGATTAATTAATTAAATTCTTCAATTAAAGAGAAGGAGGGCTCTTTTGAGTTTGCAAATAGCACAGGTTCGGTTGATTTTAACCTTCGGAAAATTAAAAAGTAAATAAGAGAATAAAAATCCATTAATTCCAAATTTGAATACAATGTTTTTAGTTAGTTAAGGTGACATAATTAGTTAGCAACTAAATCTTTATTAACCTGAGAGCTTTGAGCGCACGATACAAATGGTGGATGTTTAAAAAATTCAATTATAGCAAAAACATCAAAACCACATTTATTAAAAACTTTATCAAATAAATAACTTCTCTTCCCACGTACTTGCCACCGTAACAATTGGTTAAGTTATTTTAAATATCAAAGCGGCTAAAAAAGAAAAACAAAAGTCAGACAATTCGATTTCCATTATAATATATTGATGAAAATATGATTTCATTTGGTAGAAATCGTAATTTAAAAATAAAATGACATGCTCTATCTGCCAGACTTCAATTTAGAAACATAATTTAAAATCGGAATCTTAATTTAAAAGTTCTATTTATGGCTCAAAAAATACTCGAAAAGCCAGTGAACTACGTGGCAACCCATTTTTACCTTTTAAACTTCATAAAAGAGAAATGCGTCATTACCAACATTCATAAGCCAAACGAACATTCAACTGGATTTTAATTTGCGAGCTTTCCCCAAGCAAAAAAAGTCATCATGTTTAGCGACAATTTTTACAAAATTTTAAGTGTGCTTTTTAAAATAGGAAATATTCTTGGTTCAGTTGATATTTCATATAATTCAAAACGAAACCGAGCATATAAGGCAGACAATAAAATAACAGTGAAGACATTCAAAGCAAATACTTTACTATCTTCGTTCTGGTTAATTGTTGGATTTGTCATCTCAGTCAAAGCTTTTATTCTCAGTTCTCTAAATGACAATGTATTAATAATGTTTTTCTTCATGGGTGCGATTGTCTACTCTCTCGTCTTTTGGTTAACTCGTGTGCTACAACATAACTTATTAATATTTCTAAATGGATTGCTACAACTTGCAGAATTTCTCAAACGTAAGACACCTAATTCAAATGCTAACATAAAACTTCTAATATCAAAGTGCAAAGTTTTGACTCAATTTTTTTTAGCAAACATTAGATGGAACTATTCTCCAAACGACTCTAAGCATAACAAAATGTTAGATGCTACGTTAGTTATAGTTTTTTGCACGTATATTTACGCATCTGTACTTGGATTTCTACTTTGTCTTTACGATCCGAGAGGAGCACTCTTTTTGGGGCAACTTGTGCCTCAGAAATATTATAACTTTTCCCCTATAGGAGTGGCCATTTCCGCCTTTCATGGATACCTATACATAGTTTTAAATATTGGTATTGCATGTTTAGTAGGTATAATTATCATATATTTGTTTATGTTGTCAGTGGTTTTTACAAAAGAGTTACGGTTGAATTACCGGGGTTACCGTTACAAATTTGGTGATAATATTCGCAAGTTGGAGAACCTAATAATTTGCTATAGAGCGTTTCAGATACTCCATGAAAACGGTATGTGTTTCATTGGACCATTTATATCCTCTTTTCACTACATTTTTATAATACTGCAATCATTGTGTGGCTTTCTTCTTATTGAATATTGGGGAAACTTGAATTTCATACGGAGAACAATGCTGTCGATTAGTATTGTAATAGTTTTCGTACTTTGGATGTTTGTGCTGCAAATTGGGAAACAATTGTGGATTCATAATGGCAAAATATTTGACTCATGGAGAAAAAATGAGTGGACTGGTGGTGTGAAGGAGAGAAAGTTAATGAAAAAATTTATACGTAGCTGTAGACTGATATTGTTATCCCACGGAAAGATTTTGGTAATTGGTAGAATGACTCCGTTCAATTATGTCAAGTCGGTTATGATTCTTACTTTTAAAATGTGTAAAACTTTGTAAATTATGTGGAAAATAAATCACTTATTGTTAACGTTTGTTACTTCCACGTTTTTATAAGGTTTTTCTCCTGAAGAAAGAATTTTTGAGCATTCGTTGTGGCGCCATTTTATTTAATGCATATATCTATTATAAAGACAGAATGGTAAACAATGTGATGTAGCTGGGGACCCTATATTTCGATGTTTTTATTATCTTTTGCTTTCGCTTGTTTTAATTAGTTTTTTATTTGATTTAGATTCAATGATTGGATTTTACGCAATTAAATTACATGAAAACTGTATTTTAACGTGTTTAGTAATTTGGTTATTTGTTCTCCAACTTGGTAAACTTATGTGGATTTGAAATGACAAGATATTTGATTTATGGAGAAAACATCACTGGGCTGCTAGAAGACTTGAGTGGCAGTTAATGAAAAGTATTTTGCGTAGTTGCAGGATGATATTGTTGGGCCATGGCCAAACTCTTGTAATTGATAGAATGACTCAATTTAAATACATCTAAACCGTAAATGTTCTTACAAATAAAATAATTAAAACCATATAAAAACTAATATTTCGAAGAAAATTAAAATTTGTTGCAACGACTACATGTAAATTTGAAATTGGAAGTAACAGAACTAATTTTATTCAAAACTATTGATAAAAAGCGAAATTTTTATATTGTGGTGAGGGCAAGGGTACAAAGGAGAAAGCACACACATATATTTTATATTGTATGCTATGAATAAATTAGAAACTTTAAGAATGTCGCAGTTAATTACAACTAGAAATCTTTATGATCGAATCTCATTAAAACGTGCTTTTAAAACCTTTCTAAACAGTATAATGTAAAAGGAATATGCAAGCAACCTTACTTTACTTAATTGCAATTAAAATTAAATAAAACGACTATAAATTTATTAATATAATTTATTCATAAGGAACAACTTTGAATTATAAAGACCGAGCATGTTATTTTGAATCTCAAAACACTGAGCTATTATGTCTTCCTGACAACAATTTGAATCAATGTAACTTTGTTAATAAATATTGGTGAAAAGTATAATGCAATAAACTGAAATAAGCAAACTTTCAATTTAAAAAAGAAAGAACGGCGTTTAAAGCTTGTAAATAGCGAAGGCTTGGTTGATGTTAACATTCCGAAAATTATAAAGTAAATTAGATAATGAATATCCATAAATGTCAAAATTAAATACAATCTTTTTTCAAAATTAGTTAAGGTGAATTTTTTTGCCTACAATTAAATCTTAATTGACCTGAGAGCTAAGTGCCCAAAATGCAAATAGCGGGAATTTTGAAAAAAATGCAATTATAAACTAAACCAAGAAACATCCAATTGTTTCAAATTTTATAAAACTAATTAACTTCTCTTCCCACGTACTTTTAAAGACACGTGGTATTTCAAACCTTAGTTTCCATCAGAGTTTGCCCCAGTAACCCTTTCATAGGTTAATATAAATGTCAAATTTGCTCAAAACAGAAAGTCAAAAGTCCATCAACTCCAGTTTCATCATATAAACTGATGAAATTATGCGGACAGGGAAATTCTTACGGAGCTCGGGACCGGTGCTCCCAGGATTTATTTTTAGTATCAGGGATTGGGTATGTTATCAAGGACTCCTTTTTTCCCGTCAGGGATCGGACGGCGGTTTGGGGAGCATAGCTCCAGATGAAAGAGGGACTTTTTGGCCAAGCCCTCGTTTTTGCTCATCAGGGATTTTTTATTGAAAATTAGGGACTTTTGCCTTAACTTTAGCGAATTTCAAGGTTTTTTGGTGTCATCGTGGATTTGTTGGGGGTAATCAGGGATTTTTCAGGTTCACGAGGGATGGCAAACTTCAAACTCCCGAGTCTAATAAAAGAATTTCCATGTCCGTAAATATGATTCCATTTTGCAGAAATCGTAATTTAAAAAATATAAGCTAGACTTCAATTTAGAAATATGATATCTAAAACCGTCATTTTAATTACAAATATCAATTTATGACTACAAACATGTTCGAAAAGCGAGTAAACTACGTAGCACGCCATGTTTACCTTTAAACTTTATTAAAGAGAAATGCGTCGTGACCAACATTCGCAATCCATACGTACAATCAACTGGACTTTAAAGTGCGGGGCTAATGAAAACAAAAAAAGTCGCCATGCTTAGCAATAACTTTTACAAAATTTTAAATGCGCTTTTTAAAATAGGAAATATTCTCGGTTCAGTTGATATTTCATATAATTCAAAACTAAACCGGGTCTACAAAGCTGACCATAAAATAACAGTGAGGACATTTGGAGCAAATACTTTATTATCATCATTGTGGCTAATTGTTGTATATGTCATCGCATTAAAGACTTTCATCCTCAGTTCACTAAACGAAAATGTACTAATGATGTTTTTCTTCATGGCTGCGATTTTCTACTCTCTCATCCTTTGCTTAACGCGTGTGCTACAAAATAACTTAATAATATTTCTAAATGGATTGCTTCAACTTGGAGAATTTCTCGAACGTAAGACAAAAAATTCAAATACTAGCATAATGGTTAAAATTATAATATTTAAACAAACTTTTTGTAACTTTGTTTCAGCAAATCTAAGATGGAACTATTCCCCGAACGACTCAATGCAAAACAAAATTTTGGATGCCACGTTAGTTATTGTTTTTTGTACGTACATTTACGCATCAGTTATTGGATTTCTCTATTGTCTTTACGATCCGAGAGGAGCACTGTTTCTAGGACAACTTGTGCCTCAGAAATATTACAACTTTTTCCCTACTGGATTAGCCATATCTGCCTATCATGGATACCTATACGTAGTTTTAAATATTGCTGTTGCATGTTTAGTAAATATCATTATCATATATTTGTTTATGTTGTCAGTGGTATTTACAAAAGAGCTACGACTTGATTTCCGGGATTACCGTTACAAACTGAGGGATAGTATTCGGAAGTCACGCAATCTTGCAATGTGTTATAGAGCGTTTCAGATACTCAATGAAAACGGAATGTGTTTCATTGGACCATTTATATCCTCTTTTCACTACATTTTTATAATACTGCAATCACTGTGTGGTTTTCTTCTTATTGAATATTGGGGAAACTTGAATTTTATACGTAGAACTATATTGACAATTACTATTGTAATAGTTTTTTTACTTTGGATGTTTGTGCTGATAATTGGAAGAGAGTTGTGGATTCAAAATGGAAAAATATTTGACTCATGGAGAAAACATGAGTGGAGTGGAGGCATGCTAGAGAGAAAGCTAATGAAGAAGTTAACGCGTAGCTGTAGATTGATATTGCTCTGCCACGGAAATATCCTGGTAATTGGTAGAATGACGCAGTTAAATTACATCAAATCAGTTATGATTCTTACGTTTAAAATGTGTAAAACTTTGTAAATCATTCAGAGAATAAAAGCTATTACTTAAGTTTTAGTAATTTTGTTCTTCTATAATAGTTAATTCTTCTGAAAAAAGGATTCATGAGCATTCGTTGTCGCGCCATTTTATCTAATGCATTTATTTATTATATAAACATATGTATTTGTAATCTGTTTGATGTAGCTGGGGACTCAATAATACGAAGTATTTTTGTGATCTTTTGCTTTGGCCTTTTTTAAACTTTTTTTGTTTCAAATAAATCCACTAATTCGACTTTACGCAATTAAGTTACATGACAGCTTTTGCTTTTTTATCATTAGCTTGGTCGGAATTACTTTTAAAACCAATTAAAACAGGATCAAATTATTTTTTTTAAATTCGTTTCAAAAAGCAATTATAATCTCATTTTTTCGATTTGTGTGGAGAATTGTTATCAGTTAATGTCCTAGTTTCACTTTGGATAAATATTAGCTCAATATTCAATTCATGGAGAAAATACAGTGGGGCTGGAATGAAAATGGCAAAACGAATGATATTGAAGATTTTGTGGAGTTTTTGGTATTTTATTGTTAGGCTATGGGAAAACCCTTGGAATTGATTCAATGACCCAGTTTAACATCAATGAAATCAATCCTGCTATAATTTTCAGATTCGAAATTCCTAAAGTAATGTAGAATCTATGAGAAACTAAATTGGATTGGAATAACGATCATATTTTACTGCGAGAGGAACGGGATTATTTTATTTGCTCAATCTGAAATGAATTGAGTGAAACAATTTTATAAATGAATCGTGACAAAATGACAAACCAGTTCATTTACTTGGTATGTGTCCAAATCTATGACTTTTGAAAAAATTCTTTTAAAAACTTATTCAAATGTAAGATAGTTAGCTGTTCAAACGTTTTTATTATTATTTAGTACTGAATTTCTTGAAGCCATTCAAATACAAACATTAAGTGCAAGCAAGACATCCTTAACCGATAAGACGGTATGGATGTACAGACAAAAGATGCACATATGTAAGTCATTATTTATGTTGAAGCAACAAAGTAAACACCTGTGTGGCGAATTAAGATATAAATGGAACAAGATATATTGTAATTATATCTTTATTTGAAATTTGGAAAGTAGCAAATCATCGTGCTATCAAAAATCCACATTGATACCAAGGTCAATGCATTAAAAGTCATGTGTAATGAAATCTTCGTATGTGCAAACACAATGACCTCTTCAGAAGGGAAAATGCCATTTTGATATATTCTGATGTGGAATAAATTTAAACCTCTGTTAAATATAATAAGATACAAAGTGATTATCTGGCTTGGAGAATTGTTACATGTGAAAAAGTTAGTTAGTGACAAGCATAAATTTACATTGCTAAAAGTGTATAACACGAGAAACCCATTATGGTAATTATTAACTTCAATATCGTGTAAAATCTCGTATCGTACAGTATCAAATATGAAACACAACATGCCCAAAAATCAATTTTATCATTAGATTTTATGTTGGCATCCAATACGCAAAATTGTCTTGTTTATCAGAAATAAGTTACTGAAAACCGCAGAGAATTGGAAGCGTATTATAGAAAGAGAAGCATCATTTTCGTATTCACAACAGGAAACGGATTGAAATCATATAAAATTGAAAACAGAAAAATATTTTGCTAATCTGAGATAGTCTGCTGATTGATCGACGATATTAGCCTAATTTGTTTGTGGATTCTCCACCTACAATTTTTTTAACATAATTTGTTTACAGGCACCTTTCTCTGTTTAAAGGCTAGCCAGTATGCTAGATTTATCAGTTTTTAAAGAGATTGGCGACAAATGTACAAACACATCCAATTTTATCTAATTAATCCTTCAAAACATACAATATTTTTAGCAACTATATCAATTCAATAGTGTCATATGAACAAAACAGACATTTAAAATCTATTTTCGCATTTTACCAGCAACAGTAGTACTTCAACGTTTGAGTCGTATACAGAAGCTAGGCTTTAACTTTGAGTTACATGGAGAATATTAAAGGACGTTTGTTTTGTGCGCTGAAATACTAATTACTTACATAGGTGATCCTGATTCAAAATCACATCAGATAAATATTTCTTGAATCCAGAAATAATTTTAAATTCCATACCTTTAGGAAAAGTTTTTAAATTTTTTATACATATATCATATAATTTGGTTTTACTGTCATAAATCATAAAGTTATTTGGACTCAAGATATTTTATTAAAAAACGTCAACCCAAATCATTACTATTCAAATTTACATCATTGCATATTTTGGTTTACCGTTTTATATTGTAACTTTATACACATCTGAACTACTTTTGTATTTTTCAATCATTCATATATAAAACAAATTTAAGCATTTGTAAATTAAGTTAATTTTTTAAAAATCTCTTCTCAACACAACTGTGGAAATCTTAAACAGATTTTATAATCGGGAACCAGCATGTATAGTGCACGCTATTATCTAATTCTCTTCCTAACTCTTTACTTAGGGAACAAATTCGGTTCCTTTGATATTCTACTTGATACTAAAACCTGTACAATTTCAAAACCAAAAAATCTGGAGAATATGCGCAGATTTAATATAAATATATTACTCGTAACGACATGGCTACTTGTAGCAGTTACTACCACCATAAAAAATTTTACTGTACACTCGCAAAGAGAAAATGCCCTTATGTTGTTTTATACAATTACAGTAATTGTCTATTTACTAATTATTGGAATGACACATTACTTCCAGAAGGATCTTGTAATATATTATAATGGAATTCTACAATTGAGTAGATTCCTCAAGGGTAAGTTTTGATAGTCATTAAATATGAAAGTAAACAAACAACAATTAATTATTAAATATTTGTTTAAATTTTCAGGTCAACTTATACCAAACAAATTTTCAAGTCGAAGTACACAAAATAAATTGCTTGATGCAGCTTTGGTGGTCAGCTTTTGTACTTATTTGAATGCATCTGCTCTTGGGTTTTTATTATGCCTTTATAATCCAAGAGGCTCTATATATTTCGGACAACTAGTACCATTGGAATTTTATTGGTTTTTCACTACCGGACTAGTTGTGTCGTTTTTTCACGGATATTTATATATTGTGGTTCATATTACTTGTGCATTCATTTTGCATGTCACTTTAAGTTATTCCTTTATTATGGCAGTGATATTTACAAAAGAGCTTCGTCTCGACTATGTGGGCCATACCTACAAATTAAAAGAAGAATTTCGACAAGCAGGGAACATAAAACTGGCTTACTGAACATTTCAGATACTGCATGAAAATGGTGTGTGCTTTTTTGGGCCATTTATTGCAATTTTTCATTACATATTTATATGTACGCCATCAGTTTGCGGATTTGTTTTGTCTAGATATTGGAAACAGCTTAACATGATAAATAAACTCGCTGTGATGTTTGGCGTCACAGCTTCTTTAGTATTTTGGTTGTTTGTGTTGCAAATTGGTAAGCAATTGTGGACAAGAAATAAGAAAATATTTGACTCATGGAGTAAACATAATTGGGCTGTTAGGAGATTTGAGAGGCAGTTGATGAAAAAGTTTATGC
This sequence comes from Willowsia nigromaculata, assembly GCA_034700605.1. Taxonomy (NCBI): domain Eukaryota; kingdom Metazoa; phylum Arthropoda; class Collembola; order Entomobryomorpha; family Entomobryidae; genus Willowsia; species Willowsia nigromaculata. The sequence continues at coordinate 15,520 of JAQIXX010002171.1, forward strand.
GGAGCTGTAGAATGATACTTTTGGGTCATGGCAAAACTCTTGTCATTGATAGAATGACGCAATTTAATTATATCAAGGCTGTTATTGTTCTCACATTTAAAATAAGTAAAGCCCTGTAACAACTTTGATTGCTCAGAAAGTGTGATTTGTTTCAGTAATGGAATTAATTTAATTTAATGCTCAATCATGTTTTTGTTGTGGGTGCATGCTTAAAATCAAGCATTCAATAAAGAGCGGTTATTCAATTTATTTCAAATTGTTCTAAGTAACAAGGTAGTTAATAATGAATAAATTAATGAATAATTTAACTCAAAACATCAATTAGTTACTACTGAGTGAGTTGTAAAAATTAAACACACAGTATTGCTAACAATATTATCACAAACTTTTAAGTCCGACTTCTCATTGGCAATTTCATATGCTGCCAGTCGAAATCGTAATGGATGCGTAGCTCGCAGTAAAGCTCGGTCCAATTTGTCGGTAACTCGATATATCCATATTTGTAAAAATTATTTTCATTCGCATGTACGATTCCTGCCGTATATGTTAGTTCTATTGCAATGACAAAACCCGCCAATATCTATAAAAAAATATGTGTAGAATATCTATCTGTGGAAAAATCATTTGTGCTTATTGGTAGTCCTTTAACGATACCAGTACTGATTAGTTGAATGTTTGAGACTGTGGTAAGAACATGAATGTCTCTATTGCCCTATTAAAAGAGGGAATGATTGTTACAATTTACATGCCCTAGTATCTTTCTGACTGGTGGATATCATTCAGTTTGTGTGGCGAAACAATTACTACTTATTTTGATGTCTTCAAAACATGTTATTCCGGACTTAAAATTTTGGCAATGCATTATAAAAACGGAATTGGCTAATTAGAGTTCGGAATTGTTTGCTTCAAAACACGTTGATTAGCACATATCTTGGGTAAACGCATTGTTTTTTAATTTATTAAAACTACTCTGGAAACACTTACGTGATTTGTTTGAATTATCTTCCTAATATTAGGGAAATTTGCTCACGGCATCATTAGTCTTTGTCGTTTTACAATAAATATGTTTATCATACGTTTAAAAACTCTAAGTTCAGTATATTTGATAACCATTTTTATCAGATTTAATTTAAGAAAGAAAATTGCTCATACTATTTGACATTCAGAGTCTCATATGATACTCAAATACATGAAGTTAAACGAAGTTGAATGACATTTTTTCATTTCAAAACATAAAACGGTATATTTTCTTCTAAATGTGCGCCACATAAAAGTTTTTGACATCTTTTTTTTAAATTTTTGTTTTAAAAAAATAAAAGAGATAATCTATTTAAGTAAGGAGAACACATTCAGCAATTTTTCGTTTTCAAGGTTCATTCATACACGAAGTATTATTTACACAATTTTTCACCAGCTGCGTGTTCTGTGTAGCGTATATGTAAGCTCTTTAAATTAAATGGGTTTATTATGAATATTTATGTGTATTTTGAGCACATAAGTTTGGAAAAATTAGTAGTTTTAATTGAAAATTGAAAATTTCCATGAATATATTTTTTTGTAAGAGAAACAAAATGCTCGAAGAAAATACTGCATGTACGGGAGTGCTTTAAGTATAAACGAATATCAAGAATTGTGCCTATTTAAAACAAATCTACATTATCTACATTATGAAAGGACCATATCCCTCTTTAATGGGCCCAAGGCCAAGGAGCGGTCAGTAACCATTTATACACCATTCAAGAGCTCTCGGCGCGTAGACCTAAAGTGCCAATGGGAACAAGTCTCTAAAACCTCGCAAAAATGCACTTTTGGCCCTCTAAAGTATCCGACATAAACATGGGTTAAATGGAGCCAAAACGAATGATGACTGCATCATGCCTGAACAAGGTCGGTCAGTAACTGTTCATATAGCACAGGGCCCAATAAAGCGGGATATGGTCCTTTTATCTTTATTAATTTTATATTTGGCATGTCGATAAACGATAGGTCATTTTCAAATTAAAAAAAAATTGTCGCAATTTCAGCAAAGTCTGAAATTCATTTGCAAAATATATTGAAAAGCATTAATTCTAATAACCGGAACATTAGATCTAACAAAATAAGTGTAAGTATTCGTAATTATATTTTTTAACAAAAGTATTGAAGGTTATCATGTTTTCTATGCTATATAAAATCTTCTAAAAACTACACTGTGAATGAGCTTATAATATACAATGGCATGAAAGGTATAATTTTTTGCACTCAACACAACAAAATAGGATGGAATCACTAAATCCATTTGCCGTAATTGCAAACGATTTTTAAAACATTTGACAAGATGGGCATGTTTTGTTGACCATTAAGCCTAAATTGCTGTGGAAACCTTGTGCCCAGGATATAATTAGGATTCTAACAGTGTAATATTAAAAAAATTATATTGTTTCATCAACTTTTCCAACTAATTATCCTCTTTTCGAAAGTAGTTGCCCAGCTAAATTGTAAACCATAGTTTTAAAAGAGTTTTCATAAGTAACCTTTTTATGTGTAATCCCAAATGTCAAATTTGCTTAGAACTGAAATTCAAACCTCGATTAAATCTGTTTAAATCTATCCTATTTAGAAGTCAGCAAGATTCAATTAAGCACAATTCCTAACTAGAAAGATTGAAACACTCCCTTTTCGCATGACTTTAGTTGATCAACGTGATTTCAAACCGCAATTGAAAACACCAAGTTCTATTTATATCCACAAATGCCAAAAGAACAAACGAATTACGTAGTAAACCAAAAAACACTTTAAGCTTTGTAGAGAAAACTCCACTGGAGATATAGGCACACAAAAAAATATTATCTGCTCTTTTATATTTTACTACACAATTCTTTTAGAAGAACTAAAATCAGTCATCATGTTTAGTAAAAATTTTCATAAAATTTTAGAAGTGATTTTTAGAATCGGAAGTATTCTTGGTTCAGTTGATATCTCATATAATTATAAAACAAATCGAGCCTATAAAGCTGACAATAAAATAACGATAAATACATTTAGAGCAAATACTTTATTAATACTACTGTGGATTGTTGTTGGTGTTGTCATTGCATTCAAAACCTTTCTCTTCAGTTCCCTAAACGAAAATGTTTTAATGATGTTCTACTTTGTGGCTGCAATTGTCTACTCACTAGTTTTCTGCTTAACACGCGTGCTCCAGCAGGACTTATTATTATTCTTTAATGGACTTCTACAACTTGGAGAATTTTTGAAAAGTAAGAACTGGTGCTAAATTCATATAAAATTTATAATGTCTACTATAAAAATTCTGATCTAATTTTTCATTTCTTAAAAGGAAAATTGAGATGGAACTACTCTCTTAACGACTCAATACAAAATAAAATGTTAGACGCCACATTAGTTTTAGCATTTTGTGCTTATGTCTACGCTACAATACTTGCATCTTTACTTTGCCTTTATGACCCCAGAGGAGCACTGTTTCTAGGGCAACTTGTGCCTCTCAAATATTATAACTTTTTCCCTATGGGAGTTGCCATATCTGTGTATCACGGATATCTATACATAGTTTTAAATATTAGCATCGCATGTATTGTAAGTATATTTATTATATATTTGTTTATGTTGTCAGTGGTTTTTACAAAAGAGTTACGGTATAATTACCGAGGTTACCGCTACAAATTTGGAGATAATGTTCGCAAGTCGGAGAATCTAATAGTTTGTTACAGAGCGTTTCAGATACTCCATGAAAACGGTATATGCTTCATTGGACCATTTATTTCATCTTTTCACTATATTTTTATAATGTTACAATCAGTATCAGCCTTCCTTCTAATGGAGTATTGGAGAAACATGAATTTTATTCAGAGAGGTATATTGTCAATTGGTATTGTAATAACTTTCTTGCTTTGGATGTTTGTATTACAAATTGGAAAAGAGTTGTGGATTCAAAATGGCAAAATATTTTATTCATGGAGAAAACATGAGTGGACTGGAGGCATTAAAGAGACAAAGCTAATGAAGAAGTTTATACGTAGCTGCAGACGGATATTACTCTGCCACGGAAAAATGTTAGTGATTGGTAGAATTACACAGTTAAGTTACATGAAATCAGTTATGGTTCTTACGTTTAAATTGTGTAAAGCTTTGTAAATCATGTGAAAAATAAATCACTAATAACTAACTTTTAGTAACAACATTTTATGTAGAAATCTATTCTTTAAAAGAAAAACAATTATCAGAATCCGTAGTGGCTCAACCTTTTTTTTAGCACAGCTATTATATAGTTTACTAAGAATCAATTAAAATCAGACATAACGGTAAGCCTTATGATGCAATTGAGGACCATAGTTGAGGGTTTTTATTGCTATCAATTCTTTTGCGTGTATCAATTAAAATTTTTGATTTCATCACATTTCACTAATCCGATTGTACGCAATTAACTCGCGTAACAGCTTTTGCAAATAACCACTAATTGGTTTGGAATTAGTTTTAGAGTTAAATGATATTGAATCAAATTGCCTTTTTCAATGGGCGTCTTGAAGCAATTTATAAGCTCACTTTTTCGATTTCTTTTAAAAATTCGTATCAATTAGTGTCCTAGTTTGACTTTGGCTAGGTAGCTGAGTACACTTCTCACAAAGTCTTAGAAATCTGAAACCAAAATATGGAATACTTAGAGATCTTAATATTTAAATCATGGCCTGTTCACAAGCAAGCATTCACATGGCTCTACCCATCTCCTGTCTATATGGACCTGAATAACAAGCAACTTGTTAAGGATCCACTTTGTTTCCGTCATTTGACATGGTTCTTCATTGCAATTGTTCATCAGTTCTTCAGCGCCATTCTCTCTGCTGTTTATATACCTGCCTACGAACTCTCCGCTATTGAAGACTTCTCTACAGATGATTTCTTCAAAAAGCTAATTTTTTATATTCTCAATCTCGCTGTTGTTCTCGGCTCCACCTTTTGTCTTATTTTAAACATCCTTCCGTTATACGACGATTCTGTAGTGCATGGTTTTAACAAGCTAATTTCGTTGCAGAAAAATATCACTGAAAAATTTCGATTGGATTCAGAAATGCATTTTGTCCCAAAACTCTTAAAATATTTTATTGAGATGGTGCCCATTTTCTCAAAGTTTATATTTATTCCATTGCCTTATATTTTAAGTGTGTTAGGAGTTTATCTGAACATAGATCCGTATCAATACATATTTAAAGGGTTTGTAAACCCGAGAAGTCTGGTCCCTTTAATTGTTCGTGTCGTGATGACATATTTTTTGGTTTACGAATGCTGCAGAGGAATAATATTTTATTTAATGATGGAAGCAACACATTTGACAATATCTTGTAGAATCTTGAAGCATATTGAGAATACTGCATGTACAAGTATTAGTACTACTATAAGAATATACTTTTATGTTCAAATGGTTATCATCGCAAATATAAACGATAACGTAAGAGCAATCGGTGCTACTGTACAGATATATGTGGGATATCCAGCAACGCTTTTATGCTTATGGGGGATAATTGTTGGCCACGGTCTCTTTAGAGAGTACAACGCATTAGTTCTCTTTGGATTTGCGGTAACTGGACTTTCAATCATCTACTATACAATTATAGTAATTTCCATAGCAACTTATTATAACAATTTGGCTAAGCGATTAGTGCGGGGTTGGAGAGCTGGTGTGATTTGTGAAGGCATAAAATGTAAGGGAATGGGAGCAAAAATAAGTGCTATGAAAATTTCTCCTCATATCAGAAGAACAGGAAGATCGCTTAAGCCAGTTGTTATTGGCACAAAAGGTGGGCTTAAAGATATAGAAGGAAATTTTGCCATGGAGTATTTGAACAGCTTGTTGGACAACTTTATTACGACCGTTTTGTTAACATAAATTTAATAGTTTAATCATACTTTTCATTTTTGGTTGGGAGTAATATTCTTGAGATATTTTATTGATTGGATTTTAATGAAAAGATTATAGCACAAACATTTAATAGTTTTTTTTTAAATTTCAATTTAAATAGAGGAAATTGAAAACCTAATTGGGATGACTAACTAGAGTAGTACTTTAACAAGTTTAGCAATCAATCAAATGAAATAAAATAAATCATCAATTTTAAAGGTTTAATTTGATTTGAGAAGATATGAAGCATGCTGTCACATTATTTTTTCACTGTACGACCATGGGCTATGAAGCTAGTAACTAATCGTTTTAGAGAAAATTTGATTAAAATCTTGGTTCCATATCAATCATAATATCTGATTTGATGAGGGTGTCAACTGTCTGCTCAGTAGAGACGTTCGCGCTTATTGTTCCAATTGTAAATATGGATATGCGCCTTGAAGCTATTTGGATGGAAACAAATGTTACCATACTTATTTCAAAAATACGTGCATGCACACAAAACATTGAAGTAATTTATTATAAGTTTGGCTACCTGGCTTGCATCCAACTTGATATTTCCTAACTGTGTTTGCGTCATCTTCCAATAAATTATATCTCTTGAGTACCTTCTCGACTGTGAAACACACCAACCAGATTGCGAATACAATCGATAGTATTATGAGTGCTGCTATAAAACAGTTTTTCAGATTTTCCTTCTGAATATACCATTTCAAATCCATCGAGTGTGTCATTTTTATGAAATATTATTATTTCAGCTTCATGTACTAATGTAAATTTTGGAGATGTTTTATGCTCTCTTGTGTTCTTCCTCTTTTGAATAAGCACTTCATACTGACATGTGTAAAAAAGTGAACCCTTTTTTGTAACAGTATATGGATAAGTTGTCTTAATTACAATTTGAAAAAACATTGCGTGTCTTTGATGTACGCATATTATATTTAGGTCAACACGCGTGAAGAACTGACCTCATTACTTTTAAAAAAATGGATGCTCTATAGCAGTACAAATATCATGGCACATGTGATCTCTGCTTTATGCAAAAATTTACATTCAGAATCTGAAGTACATTAATTTTTTGTATAGATTTTTATATTTTTAAAGCTTTTTTTTTAATTTGGAAAGAAATATTTCACATTACTGAACTAATTCTTTCCTCAAACCCGTCAGCAATTTGGGTAAATCAATTTTAGTCGAAAAAAATTTCATAAGTGAGATTGCACATCATGTATTTATAATAGCTATTAGGATTATATGCGCTAGAAATGTGTAAGCATTATTGTTGCATTTGTTAGTTGGAAGTTAGGTAAATACTTTTCTTTCCTCGTTCTCAAGAACTCATTGTCCTAACGCACATTTTGAATGATGAGAGATGAGAGTCTACGAAGAAGAGGTCCAACTTTGAACCATTTTGCAGTATTTCAGCTGAGAACCAATTTTCCATTACCAGTCATCCAAATTGTGTTGCAGGTAGGTAGTCACTCCAATACAGTAGTGGAATCGAACTAAACATAGAACCACAAAGCCAAAAATTGCAATTTTTTTTGCCAAAGTATTGAACAATATTTTACTGAAATTTTCTAGTTTATTATATGAAATAGGTTTGGTTTCATTAATGAAATGAAAGTGAACGCACAAATATGAAATCCAGTATGAGTTTAATACTTAAAAAAAGGGGTATACTTGATTTGCAGTTACCCTCGCATTACTTATGTGCATGTATATACTAATTTTTTATTCAAATTGTTAACAATATCTTAATCAGCATTCAAAACCAATAAAATGTGCATATATAAAGTAAAGTCCAACATATCATAATTTAATTCTAAATACTACCCACCAATGTGTATAACCTTGTTTGAATTTATAACTTTTGATACTAAGCACATTCGTTTGTGGTGCATCCAAGTTGAAGTAAACCGTTGAGTTATATTTCGTACACACCTACACATCGTTTTGTAAATTGATTTATATGAGAACACCCTAAAACACAAGACTATATGTAGTACTAAATGCAACGTAGCATATATATACAATATTATACAACTAATACCGACTGGTGACCCCATATCAAGTGGAATGGGTGGCTTCATTTTATCAACAGATATCATTTCCAAACGATTTTCAAAACTTCTGTGCATTGCTACCTTCCTTAATTTAATCAATTTCTCGTGAATACCATTCTCGATGTACCCAGACGCTATAAAATCTTTAACGTGATTGCTCAAATAACCAGATACACTTCAGCTTATACTCAGCTGGAGTTGAAACATATTTTTTCCGTTGAAACCAGTGCAGTAAAACCGATTTTCAATTAAGTGAACCTTGTGCTCAATATGCAAAAAGAGAGCTTCCCCTAGTAGCTTGTTAGAAACTGCCAAATACGCCAGCTTTTTCCCCGTAACTGTTTCAAAATATTTGGTATTGCTAGAGTTATTAAGGTGCTCAATGCTCGTTGTGTCGACCAACTCATGTGGGCTTCGACCACCGGACATTTTACGAACTTTCTTACTTATGAACTCTGGTATAAAATACCATCCAGGTAAGATAAAGCTAAACATCTCTAGATTAAGCTTAAATCCTTGTTCCACTAAATCATGTAAACTAGGAAATCCTGAAAATTTCATAGAATCTGAGGATATATGACTTTGGTACGAGATACACATTAGAAGAAATGGTATCGCCAATATAAACACAGATTTTTGGTGCTTGCAAGTACAATTGATTCCTAAAACGAGCCACAAAATATCAAAGCCTTTTCCTAAACTTTTGTACAAAAAAGACACCATTAGCACTGCTGACAACAGACAAATCCAGGAATTAATTGCAATTGAAGAAATAAAAGTATAATCAATAGCAGTAACCATTTCTGGTTTAATGCAGAAAATTAATCGTGTGAACAAATCGTTCCCAAAATAGAAAAGTGACATTCTGGAATGTAAATATTTTGTTGCTATTGACTGGAAAACTACACTTTCCCATGGCATTACTGTAGTGAACCATTCAAAAGACTGCATTTCCCACTCAGGAATATCAAGCATGGTAAGTGATAAGGACGTATTCAAAACCTCTTTAATGAGTGAAGGAACCAAACCTTCCACTATTGGGCATTCTCTTAAAAATTTGAAGAATTTCAGGAAAGAAAATTTATGCCTGTTATTTCCTGTGTACATACAGTTGTAACCGAATTGGAGATTTCGAGTTACCCCAAATGAATTTACCCACGAAAGCGGGAATGTATAGTGTCTACCGTAACCTTGAGAATTGAGGACATGATAATGTAGTCGGCTTAATTCCTTTAGAGATGTACTTGCTGGATAGAAATGTATCCGCTCAGAACAAAAATAACATAAAATTCCCACAAGAGTGTTTGAATTGTCAAAGAAAACAAGTCCAGCCTGAAATGTTGGCACATTTTTCATGAAGATGATATTTGAAAAGAGTTGTAATGCGGGGTATGTGTTGTCCACAAAAATGAAAAATAAAACACTTTGAGAAGATCCATATCCAGATCTATGAATTGCGTAAAATGTCTAATAAATGTTTCAGTCAAGAGCACAAATATTGTGCAGGATGATCCTAATTTTCTGTTTGAAAATCGCAGGTAGCCTTGACTAAGGGATAAGTTTTCCGAGTCATCGACGATTTCAAGGTACAATTTGTGACTTTCGTGTATGGTGAATGTGTGTACGATGTTCCCGGAGAGTTGGTTCCCATTTTAAGAAAATTTGTAATTTTGAAGTGGTTTTACGGATGTGTGCTTTGACGAAGTAACAAAATTTAATAAACAACTGCTTTCAAGTGGCGTAGGAATTTCAATTAAAGGTGAATAATTTTTAAAGGATTTTATTGGTTGAATTGTCAAGATCAAAATATAAAATCTGAAGATCTTCATTCTGATGGTTTGGTTTTAAAATAATATATAGTTTTATACGGTTTAGACTTTATGCGTCAGTTGCAAATTGTTTGTTTTTATGTATTACTTGAGTTTAAGTAGAAAGTATTTACATGTAACTTTTTGCTGCAGGTTTTAAAACAAGCTGTAAGAAGAGTTGGTGAAGTTGGCGTTATTTAGACAAAAATTTTAAACCTTACTGCAAGTGCACCTTCTTTACTCTCCAAAACTGTGATAAGTAAAATAAGTGCATAAGAACATTTCATAAGGCACAGACTTTCTACGTCGTAATGACCAACAATCGATTTTGTTGCATATTTAATAAGGTAAGTACCCGTGTTTGCGCATCACGTTTACATGAGTACATCTACATGAGTTTCTTAAATTCTATGTGGTAGTAACATGAACACTCTTAGTGATTTAATAGCCACGTATTCAAAACGTGATATGAATAATCAACGCCCCGTTACACAAAGCGACTCTTCGTTTCCAGCTATAACCAAATTTAAAAAAATATTGTCATTAGACTTGATTCAAACAGACTGTTTCCAATCGGTTTGTAATGTACCATAAAATTGATTAGCTCTTCTCCACTCCAGATTGGCAACAAACTATCACTTTCAATAACTTCTGAACTGAGGTTTTAGTTGACTAAAGTCTCATATCTGAGGCATGACATCATATAGTTTTTATAGTTTTATGACCGTTTATAATGTTGTGAAGATGAAATATACATTGGTACTTTGTATATAACTTGTTAAAATTTGGAAATAGGCAGTTCAATCTCGTTTTAGGTTACCCTGGTCCACAATAACTGAATGTACCATATTTTTCACATGTTTTATTTCTAGTTGAAATTATTTGTTTGCAAATCTATGTAACAAGGTCACCCATCGCATCTCTATTGGACTAGGGTGACGATAACTGCAAGAATATAATCTTCAGTTGTTTCGGATCGGTTCTGTGACATGTGAAATGATGGTAACTTTTATGTGCCGTTGTGAATGATGGTAGCAGTAAAGTAATGCATTCGAGGAGTAAAAACTGTGAGAATATTAGGGGATAAAAATATTCAAGTCATTTTATTCAGATTTGAAAGTTGTTTACTGATTAAAAGTGATTATAAAATTCCCCATTGTCATATGATCGATGTCCTCCCTTATCTCTAGTGGACTCTCTACAACCTCAACCGATTCTCTCGTGCTAG
>JAQIXX010002172.1:0-26513 GCA_034700605.1 Willowsia nigromaculata
GAAAGTACCAGTTATCACTGGCACTTAATAAACGATGAACAACCTGTATGAACCCAACTAGGCAGATATGGAGAAAGTCGTGAACACGAACTTTTCATCAAACAAAGTCATTATTGGAGCAGAGGAAATCTACGACGAAGGACGACGGATGTAATGTTGAGTTACTAGAGGCACAACAGTACACAAAAACCGTGTGCTTTGTAATTATAATGTGGTTTAGGACATAACCTAGTCACCAGTCAATAATACCTACCTGATCTAAGATTGCATGCACGCACACCACCAATTAAAATTAGTTTAGCGCTACCTCCAATCCCCCTATTTTTGCTAGAATTTATGGAAAATTAAGTGATTTTTATGCAAGCAACCTGAAATGAAATGTTTGCTCGTAAACACTTTTTTAAACGAGGGAAAAAAAGTTTTAAGGTTATTGATATATCACCGCAGCAAACTTCAAGATTATAAAACTAGCATGAATATTGGCAGAGTCTCAAGTATGTCGACGTTACACAACAAAAGCCATACCGCGGTTTCATATATTTTTAGTGCTTCAAATTACGTTCATTTCTTTTTTTACTCATCTGAAAATAATCTAGCTTTTGAAAGCTCAATATGTGGAGTACTATTTACCAACTACTTCACATTTAATTGTTTACTCTTAACCACTCGACTACAATTTTTATTTTCTCTTATTCTCAAATTTCATCCACAATAATCATATCAACACGAAAATGAATGAATGAATCCCTGATATTTGCTATATTTTATGGCGAAAATCCTTGATAAGCAAAAAATAAACGTGTTTCCCAAAAAATCCCTGTTTTTTTTCGGGACCAGCGCTCCCAACTTTGAGCCGAGCCGAATCCCTGCTAAGCGAGGGAATATGAATTGACATGTTCATCTTGGGTCATCGACCTAAAATCCCTGGAAGTGTCATTCCCCTGTTTCGTAAGAATTTTCATGTCCAATTATTTTCGTCCAAAAACCAAGAGTTCATAAATTTTAAAAATTTGCTTCCTTCCATTTATGCGAACAATAGATTTCCATGTTGATCTACAAATAAGACGAACATTTGGCAAAACGAAATGGTCCTCACAAGAAAATAAAAATTGGAGCCAGCCTCTAGATGATTTTTTCAAAGATGAGATTAATTTCAAGTAATTATGATAAAGCTCTCTTACTATCATACTCTTAACATCATCCTATCCTAAAGCATCAGAACCATCTCTACAATCCTTCTCCCTCCAGAGTATAGAATAATCCTTTATCCCTTTCCTCATCCTTTTTTTAAAAAATGTTTTTTTCTTCAAAAAGAACTAAGACTCCAGCCACTTCAATTTCTACACAGACTCCACTTTTTCCCCTTTTTTTCCCTCTATGTTCATCTGAGAAAAGGAAAGCTGATAAAACTAATGAAATAGTGTGCACACAAGAAGTACTTCAATTCTGAAGGGAAAATATTGCTTTTGTACCGCCAGTCTTATCCTGTGTCAAAACTCTGAAGTACGATAGGATCATAATAACTCGAAAAAAAAAATTCCAAGGACGAAGAGGCACACAAATAGGGAGAAAATATATTTCACTTTTACCAGCTTACTCCGAGCGAATTGAGCTCTCCATAAATATTTCATTTGTTTACATAGTCACCAGAAAAAAAAAGTTGAATTTGAAGGAATTTGACATATTTTAAAAACTTTTTCTCTTACATTTATTATTATTTCATGTCTAAATGTACACCACTTGGTCCTCCATGCATACATTTTCTTACAGAAAGCAGAACATCTTCCAGTTACTTTCTCTCAGAGAGAAAGTGCTCCATGCTTTCACTTTAAAAAAAAGACAGATAAAATCGAAGACATAAAAACGCATGTCGTTCCCTGCTCCCGACTGCCATTCCAGTGCATCTGTTCGAGTTTTCTTGACATGCTCGTACACACACAACCCTTTAAGTACTCATGCACCACTAGTCTGTCACGCAGGATCATAAATTTATAGATAAAGTGAACCAAACGTGTGATGACATACAGGTCCTTATTGTTGCTTCCATGTAGTTTCACATTTGAACGGGTTTCCTCATTCAAGTATTCCGCTAACTGGCCAACATGTTCTCCTCCACCAACTAGTCTGGTGAGTAGTGAGCACAAAAGATACAAAAAAAGACCTCTGTTTCGTGCCATGACTTTGTTTCCACTATTGATTTTTATGCCATTCAAAACACTCACGGTATCGCATCGAGAGAAAGCTGTGGTTACTATAGAAACAAGCTTTCACTGTATTTAAAATGCATACACACAAATAAACAGTTTTCGTTCTCGGGAAAAAAAGACTTATCCATTTTCCCTTAAAAATTTTATAGACTTTAAGGCTTATGCCTTACTCATATGTTTATTATATAACATGAGCATTGTAAATAGGAGAAAGAAAAAACATGACGCCAGCACGAATTTCATTGTGTGTACAACTAATCCTCTTTTTTATATTTCCACCGCATTCACTTTCACTTCCTTCCGTCTCCTCTCATGTTGTCACGTATTCCCCCAATAACTTTCCCCATTGTATTTTATTTTATTTTTGCAAAACCTCCATCCCAGAATACAATGTCATGTAAGTGTGCATACTTAAAGCTAGGAGGATTTTTTGCTTTCCCTTGTGGATCAGCAGAAGCAGGAGAAAGTAAACGGGTACCAATGTTTTCGTCTCTTTAGCAGTGGCACTCGAGAGCTCTTCCAACTTGACATTGAGACATATTGGAGGAAAAAAAAAGTTCCGTCTGTATGGTTATTGCCCATACCTTTTAAAATCGCTTTTTTGTGTACACGAAATCCCACTACTTTCCCCAGCTAAGTCCTATATAAAATATGCAGAGAAAGTCTCAACAATGAATAATGACAGCTGAAGGAAAATTTTCGCATTCACAAACTCGGTTCAGGAACCAGTGCCCCACCATTTAGCCGATATTGCATTAAAGGAGAAAGTTCTTTGTGAAGGGGAAAGTGTCCCTTCATTTAAAAGCAAGAAGAGGAAAATCCTGGGGGCAATGAGAGCAAACTATACGTAAAGGAAATTATTTTCTCTTTTGTGTGCCCTCCAAATGTTCGAAAAAAGAAAGTGATGAGCTCCCTGCACACACGGAGAAAGCTCGTGTACTTTTGAGAGGCTCAAAAAACAAAACTTTCTCCTCTCTTCTTACTTGTATTGTTACTTTCTCCTCTTTCTCATTTCTCTGTTGATTTTTGCAAGAGGGGAAAAAAATCTAATCGAGACAAAAAAAACTTTTTGGTAAGAAAAACCTGTTTGTAAACTATGAAGAGTTGCTCTCAGGAAAACTATGTTTCAAGCTTTGTACTCCTTAAAAAACCAATATTATGTTTCTTTCAAGGTTTATGAGCACCGCATAAAAAAAATCCTCACACATTCCTCATTCTTCTCCTCCTCCCATCTTATTTTCAAAGCTGGAACATAATGTAATCCAGGTTGTAAGAGGAAATCGGATATCTTACCTCATGTTCGAATGTCAAAAGAAAATTTTTCATGTTGTTGCGTGTCCTACCTGCTTTAAAGCGTGACATGACTTTATACCTGCCTGCTTAACAAAAGTATACACTGAATTAGAAAATTACAGGTAGGAAAATAGCACACACAAGTAATAAAACTGCCAACCTGTTTAACATGGAGAAAGTACCTATCTGAATGATGAATGAATATTTCTATCCAAATATTATGCAAAACTATGGATACAAAATACAAAGCTTTATTTTACTCCGAGGAGGAAAATTCTATTTAGAATTCAATGATTCAGCCTTTGAATAGCTTTCCATAGAGAATACCAGAATGCGAGGAGTATAAAAGGAGTAAACAATTTGTAAGACTTTATTCGACATCACAAAAGCTTCCAGTTTCTCATAAACTTTCGACTAGATGGATGGTAAACCTAATCTATTCACAAATCAATTGAAAACTTTCAGGTTCATTCAGGTTTCCTGGCAAAGCCAACTCACATTGTCTCCAGCTTTCTCCTGTGGGCTTCACCATATTAGGTTTTTAGACAGCTGTAAAATGTGCAACCATATCGGTACGGGAGAGGTAAACTAGTGGAACTTTTTAAAATTGGAATAGGGAAAGCTTAACATGAAAAATGGGCAGAAGTGAAAGCAGAGTGTGTGAACGAGAATAGAGTCAGTTTTTCCAACTGTTATAATTTTTACATGCTTGTTAACCAATCCATAAATCAAATTGACCCTGTCAAATGTGGACCGACAGTCTTTTAAAAATTGTGAAAAGAAGGCTCTTTGAATTTCAGAGTCTAATAGTTTGTTCAGCATACTACACGCTGCAATGGCCAATAATCACCTAAAAATGTATGTCACAATGTCTTCCCTTCAACATCAAAGCTTATTAATTTTCAGAACTTCGCCAGGGTCAACCCCATTTCTAACAATTCATTCGATTGGTACAACAACAGCTTGAAAGGACAAAAGTTCAACGAACTTTGTATCGCTAACCATTTTACATAAATATTTTCACTATCTTCATTAAATGCACACGTGTAATCAAATTTGCCATTTTATTTGTTCGCAGAAGGAACAAGGAAAATTGTTGGTTATTTTGATAAGAACATTATGTGAGAAAAAGGAAAAGAAAATACACAATAATAAATTGCATTAAATCTTTCAGCATTACAACCCATCTTAATGTTGTGCTCATTGCCCTAAACTTGTGAGCACTGATAGCTTTCTCCAAGATTTTCATAACGATCCCTTTCTCTCCTCACAACTTTCTCTTTTTGCATATGTGTTGAATTCCCCATTTGAGAGAGAGCAGAGCCCCCGTCGACCTTTATTAGTATAGTCAACGTAGCATGTAATGCGAGTAAAAAAAGGAGATGAAAGTCAAGAAAAAAATTTTTGAGAGGAAGTTGAGGTTGTCCATCTACAGTGTTCTCTTTTCTTAGCTTCTTTTCTATCTAGCTATCAGGCATTTTACATATTACTTGAACTAACACACGAAACCCACTTATCTAAAAAGAAAAATAGAAGTACATTACCCGACTCAAGCGTATAACTAACTTATTTAGCTAATGTAATCTAGTATTCATAAAACAGGATAGTGCAAGTTCTCGGGTGCCCCATCATCCTTTACGAATTTTAGTGACTGCTTTTGTAGCGGGCGTGGAAATTCTTTTGGGGGTAACGAGAGCAATGCTCTGTAAAAAAATAATGCGGGCATGGAAATTCTTACAAATGTATCGGGAACACAAATTTTGCAATCCCTGGTGAGGCTTAAGAAATACATGAAAATTGCTATACATGGCGGGGTAATCTAAAACGATAATATAAAGCCAACTTTTGAATTTCCCGCCGACCCAATTCTCAGTTTTCACTTGTCTTCGGAAGGAGGAGGACTTAGAGAACCAATGAGAGCTGATAATTGCGTTGGCGGGAAATTCAAAAATTGGTTTTCCATTATCGGTTTAGATTACCCCGCCCTGTCAAAACTCCGGAATCAAAAATTTTTTTGAGGAAGGAGTTTTTTTTAGATTTGAGTCTGAACTACAGTTTCATAAAGTTTGATGAACAATTATACTTTCAATTTAAACGGATCCAGATTGGAAACATGCGTCTCAATCGTGTGGTCTATGTGAAAACCAGAAAAAAATGTTTAGAAAAAGGTTCATTAACGACTTGTGGAGAATACATAATATTTATCTTTACACGAAAGTCTTCTCTATCAATTTTTTACCAAGGTTGAGATAAGAAGAGAAAGGGTAAAAGATGCTGCAGGTACATTTTCCTTTCTCCCATCTAATTATAAACGTCATGATGACTAGAAAACCCTCATATTCGGATTGATGTACATATGTCAGGTATACACTGAAGTAATCCATTTACTCTGCCAGAGCAGAGCACGTAGAGAGCCTTCACATCAGTTACACATCCGACCGACAACATCCGTAAGGGTACTTTCACCTTCTTTTCTGATGAATAAGGAAGAAACTTTCAACTTCTCTGGAGAGAAAGCAGGAGAAAGTAAATATTGCAAATACAACATCTATTCTATTCCCCTTTTTTCGATACACTAGCAAGAGTTTATTGGCACAAGACTTAAGGCATAAGATATTATACTCGTACAAATATTACCCAACAGCTGGGGGAAAAGTCATCCCAAAAAAGTTGAACATCATCTCAAAGAATATTACGTAATAATGGGACAATCGTGGTCCTATTAAATTTTTTTTTGAAAAAAACTGATGAGCAAACCTTTCCTAATTTGTGGTCCGATAATAGAGGTAATTTCTGTGCCAAAAAAAATCTCAGTGAAAAGAATTGCCAATTTTCTCCGACCTTCATTCCTCGACTTCATCTTGAACTTTCTTCAAAAACTGGGTTTGGCAAACATCTCGATTTTCTACATGCACAAATAACATGCTTACACCCATTAATCATCCTTACAATTTGAATGTGAATGTGGCATTGATTTTTTATAGTACAGCACTAAGTTCATGCTCTCGCATAAGTAATATTTCTTCTCAGCTTAGAGTCAACATTAAGCAGCCTAATAAATTGTAAAGTTGGCAGAGTGCGTGCAAAAACATACCTTGATCTTGATATGAGTTTACACTTATTTGTGATTGCACTATTGCAACATATTGTGTGCCAGTATCTGTTCGCACTATGGCTGCTTGTAATAGAAGCCGTGTTAACAGGTACCTTAGTCTAATAGTAAGTTCAACTAGAAGGGTGTAAACACTGAAATGAAACTACCGAAAGCCGAGAATTATATTATTATAATAACATTGACCAATGTTGATTTTGTTCGACGACGATAAATGGTGTTTACGAAGAAAAAGAAGAAGGAAACGCGATTGCCGCCAGAGGGAGCGTCGTACGCAAAAACTGATTATGGGAAAATGATTTGCTCGGCGAGACCGTTTGAATGATGTATCACATGCCATATGTTGCTATGTGAAAAAGTTGATGACCCCTGACCCCCGGGGGGAAGGGTTGACCGATTTGGCTGAAAATCAATCCCATAACTCCGTTTGACCTATAATGTTAGTGTACCAAATTTGGTGCTAATCCGTCCAGCCATTCTCGAGAAATCGTGTCGACACACAGACAGACGGGATGGTGATATCATTAACTACCTCTTACGCGTTTTCAACGCTTTCGGTAGTTAATAAGGAAAACATTGAGGCTGGATACTGAAAACGATCGATTAAAAAAGTCAAACAGAAAAAAGTGTTGGCAGCAGCTGCACTTATTTTTTGCCACTTTATTTAGCCAAGCGTCTTGTAAAAAAGTGGAGTAGACATTACGCTAAAATGTGATATAAGCAGTAATAATACCTAAATATAAACACTTGTGGCCTTTTTTATAATTGTTTGCTAAGCAGTAAAAAAAAACATGCTGCAGAATGTGGATTGGATATAATATGCAACCGCATTCATTCATCCTAATTCAGGTTAAGTTCAAATGCACGATATCGTTTGTATTTCGTCGAGACATTAACTCCAGCAATTACACACTGTAAAAACCGCATGAACTATCAGGCAATACCGCAAAAACCTTTATTTTTCAAACCACAAAAAACTCGCATGCATTTTCTTGTACATTTTTTCAACCCCTAAAAACGCTTCATAAAATTAAAAATATTTCAACAATGCTAAACTGTAGGTACACCAGCCACCGTAATTTCATTAAATGCACATGTAGGTATTACCAAAGTGAAACAAGTAGAAAGTCAAAATTTCTGTATGATGAACGAAACGCTCGTTTGCTTAACCAGAACTAAATGGAAATATCAACACACATGCGGTTTCCCAGGATATGGGTGAAGTGAAATTTATCATGAATTTAGTCGTCATGCATGGTAGCGTGGTAGAACCATATGTATTCCAAAATTTAACATCAATACATGTAGCTACAGAGCTTTCACTTTATTCGGAAATTCAAACGTGCAAATTTTCTTCTCCTCTAACCTTTCACGCACAAGAGCTCTCTTTCTGTATGAGAAGAAGGAAGAGAGAGAGAAAGATGCCGGCGGTGATGGAACAGAGGCAAGTGAAAGCAGATCCCTCGTTTTTCTCCATACATACATATTTTCCACTGGTTATTCTCACGCTACAAAGCATATAATTTTTAGGAGAACATGTACACCCTCAAAAAGGTCCGTACAATTTGGTAATTTTGGTATATTTCTTGGTCAAAATATACAGCTCGTGGGAGCGATTAAAATGTGGCAATGTCACGTAACAAGTGGAGAATATGCTTTTGTCTAAACAATGCTCGGCTCCTGTTAAATAATCTATTACACAGCGGGAGAAAGCAGACTCGCAACATACATGAGAGCCTTTTAGAGAAAAACACAGGCTATTATGCGACCCTTTTCCTGGATGCACTTCAGCTCGGAAAGAATAACGAAGTAAAATGCGACACGGACTGGTGACCACACTAAATAATGTGCTCCTTCCTCTCTCAACCTCCACCATACCACCGTCACGAAGGAGAAAGTCAGCTTGAGAGAGAAAGGTAAGTCGATTTTCACTCTGGAACTAGCATTTATACTAATATCTCATGTAAATGGAGTAGAAAGACTTGTCCTGTTGCTTAAAATTTGAGAAGGAAGCCTTACAACATGTGTGATTACAGTGGGTGAAAGTAAGGTAGTAAAATTGCTAATAATACAGTACACACAGATATCCTCCCTCCTCTTTCTATGCATTCATAATAATAATTATTAATCATTCTGAGTGGGCTCGGAAAATGAATGGAAAATTAGTGCTGCATGGGATCCGCAAAATTAGCAAAAAACTTAGAAGAGCTGCCAGTTAGATTTATAGTGTTTTCTCGCTCCCTCCAGCAGAAACGAAATGCTCTGTGAGGAGGAGAAAGCTAGAGATGAGATTTCTCTGAAAATGAGCAACCCATGCATTTTCTCTACTCTTTCCTTCCTCCAATTCAATTGGAATCTAACAATCTCCCATCTACCTACTTGTGTTGCTCACCAAAATCAAAATATTGTTTGAGAGATGCTTTCTCCCAGAGACTTTCCCCAAAAAAACACAAGTCCATCAACTTCCAGCTCCACTACTCCAAATTGGAGGAAATGATAGAACCTCCAGCTATTAGTCTACAAAACGACTTGAAATCAAACAGAATCCGTGAAGATGATGATGGTAGATAGCGGATGAGAATTTGGCTACATAGTGACATCACGCTTTCCACCGGACTACTCTTCCCTTTCATTCATTTTCCTCCAAACGCAACTAACATGATTTATAAAACAGTTTTCCTCTGAGAGTGGCCATGATTGAATGAAGTAAAGTTGTGTATGCTCACCAAAAAGAGAATATAAATTAGGTACTTCAATATCGGCGAAAATTACATGAAAAAAAAATATGCTACAGAATATCCCCAACATAATCTAACTTTCACTATCACTACACATAAAAGTTCTAATGGAAATTTTAACTATATTATTTCACAATTTGCTCTTACCTTTACCACGTTTACATCTGCTTTTTGACCAGCCTTAGTCAATTATTTTTATTGGATGGTGATAACTGCGTTTGCTCTGATTATTATTATTACTAGTTTTTATTAGGATGACGTTTTGTTCGAGTACAGTCTTATTATTTGGTAAAGTCAATAGTGAAAATCCTCTCGGCTTATTTTAGGACAGGTATCAATGTGTCAGCAGTCTAGAGAGTAAGCAATAAAATATACACTTTTTCTTATCTGTTGATTTAGTATATCCTCGTGAAAGTAATCAAGTTGACATGTAAAGTTGACAGGTGTGTCTCCCAATGTAAATACCTTGTATAAACTTTTTTTTGACAACTTTCACCCAAACACAACACACACAAATTGGTTTGTAGAGAGAAAATATTATTAAGCTTTTTGCACTTTGATTGCTTTGATTGTCACTTTATTACATGGGCCCCGTCATATTATTCCCTTCCAGTTTATTAGAGAGATGGATAGGAGGAAAATGACAGTAATCTTGATTGGTCTAAAGTACTCCGAAAAATGATGATTCACACACACACAGTCACCAACTATTTCTCTTTGAGATTTGAGAAATGGAGGAATGCGTTTTACAAAATATTTCTTTAATTAAAGCAGAGAAATTCCTGGCTTTCACTTTTCCGCTTTTTAGTAGTACCCTGCAATTTAAAATGGCGAAAGTGTTGAACTGGAAAAGAAAATTTTTCTATGCTCATGTAAAATAGATTGTGAGAACTGGATCTCGGAATTTTATTTTGCTAATTTTTGCACAAATGTAGACAAATTGATATCATAATAATAAAAGTGTAGATCACTAGAGTTTGACCTTACACAAATTCACTGAAAAACTGTAAAAGTTAAAGTTTAAAGTCTAAAAAGTTATACAGTCACGTACACACACTCTACACTATA
Organism: Willowsia nigromaculata; assembly: GCA_034700605.1. Taxonomy (NCBI): domain Eukaryota; kingdom Metazoa; phylum Arthropoda; class Collembola; order Entomobryomorpha; family Entomobryidae; genus Willowsia; species Willowsia nigromaculata. The sequence continues at coordinate 10,419 of JAQIXX010002172.1, forward strand.
GTCACTTTGAAGTGTGTTCGAAAATAATGTCAAACTGTCAGTTACACAAAAAGCACTTTTCACTGTTCCAAATTGACCTTTTCCAAAGGTCGTTTAGAATCGTTCCTAACAAATTATTTATGATATCAAAAGATAATGATAAGTTGTTGATGGGTCACGTGCGAACATGCCAATCAGCTTTCACTTCACTTTCACCACGTGACAAGTTGATGTCTTTTTTGGAAAGTAATGATCTCTCTCTCTCTTCTTTGCTGACTTTCAATCTTTTCTCGGGCACGTAAAATATTTTTACAATAAATTGGTGGAACTTGTTTTCCAAGAAACTCTTGCTTTCCTTTTCTCACACAAAAAAAAAACAGATGGAAACTTTCACTCGACAAATTTTGTTTGGTTTTCTGTTCCTTTTTTTCTGGAGAGAGTGAGTGTTGACGAGAGAGTGGTGATTGTGTGTTTCGAACACTCTCAGAGAGAAATGATCTTTCTGCTTTCCTCCTACAGAAAAGAAAAATAAACAAGTTAAAGTGAGAAAACAAAAGAAAGCAAACAAGGAAGAAGAGGAGAAAGTGAGGATGCTGTTGATAATGATGATTCGTCTTTTTCATGTTTTCTAGGGAAAAAACTTGAGAGAAAGTAAGAGGAACTTGGAGAAATACTCGTACAGGCAAGATGAACAGTTTTGTAGGGAGGGAAAGTTGCGAATTGTTTGTATCTCTTGGTATTCTCATTTATTTGACTTTCAAAGCGGAGATGTGAAAAAAGAGAAACAAACATGAGGAGTTGATGAATAACTAAAGGACTATAAAAAATCCGTTTCTTTTCAACTTTCTAATCTTTGGAGTACCTAATGTTCTTCTAGTGAAATTCTTCAAGTTATAGACAATTGGAACTGATTTCTTGGGGAATTAAAATTTACGAAATTTTTGCAAGAGCAGTTTCATTTGAAATAGGAAATCGATCAGATTGCATGTACCGACTTCTTCATGATGTGGGATCATCTTGGAGAATTTGCAAATTGGCGAATTTTTTGCAACATTTGTGCAAAAATGTCAACATAACATATGTGACATCTTTAAGCTCTCTAAGTGGACGAGGGACGGAACGCAACCACCAAAAGCGTTGCACAGAAGCATTGCAAAAAATTCGCCAATTTGCAAATTCTCCAACCTGATTCCAAGTCACAAAGAATTGACATGATGAGATAGGACAATGGAATGTTAGAAAAATTACCATAAAAATTCTACAGCCCAGCTTCCAAACCTATACTATAATAATCCGAAGGAATATAAAATCGTGAAGGTTTTTCTATGGGTAAAATGACAGTTTTGAAAACAAAAGGAAGAGTCTACTTCTTCAAAAAATTGTGATTTTTGCATCAAATATTTGACACGTGCTACGGGCTTAACAATCTCCTATTTATTTTACATTTGCCAATCGACTTTGATGAGTCGCAAATATATTTCTTCTTTCCCAACATAAAGCCATCCATATTGTCAAAATCCAAAGCAATCATAAAACACAAATGTTTTGTTTGTTTTTTCACTGGAGAGAAGACTACATTTTGATTGAAGTGATCTCATCATAAGAGCATCAGAAATAGAAAGGAAGTCAGCAGCATGGAAAAAGTCAAGTGAGAAGATGATGCACAAAAGAAGGAAAAAAATCAAGGAGATGAGGAACAATGGTGTGATGTTTGCTGGAGAAAGTGGAGTTGCAGTTGCACAAGACATTTGTTAACTTTCTACTAGGGAGAAAGTGGACGCTTAAGAGAGAACAGGAGACGTCATATTATTCCACTTAATACCAAAAGGATGCACAAAAGGTCCTTTTTTTCTGTTTATCTAAAGAAGAATGAACCTGTCTTGTATCCCTTTTATCGCAAAGCTTGTGGACCAACTTTCTCCAACAAAAAAATTTGTTAACATGGTTAAAAGGGAAAAGTTAGAAACTTGACTGGAGTGGGTACACACACAACACAAGTATGAAAGGATGGATTTTTAGACTTACGTGTGCCTCCTTTACAAAAAAGATGAGATTCTCTGCGAAAGTGAAGAAGAGGACAGTGATGGAAACCTTCAACTTGAAGTGTTATAGTTAGAAGGAGTCGAGAAAAGAATGAATTTCTGGTGGGAGGAGGAAGAAACTCCAGAGAAAATCAGTGTACGGTGGGATATTTGGTGGAGAAAGTGGAGAAAGTCAAGTCAGTTGGTGAAAGTAGTCCAACAAGTAGTATTAGTTTTTAGGTATGGTCACAACACATGTGGACGAGTTTTTATAAGAAATAAACACATTAACTGTCTATCTCCACACTTTTTCTTGGTTGAGAGAGAAAAGAAGTGAGAATTTGAACTTTGGTCAGATCACTGCTTTCTCCTACTTTCTTCAATGTAGGTGGTCCTCCTTGTCTCCTGCTTTCTCAGTAGAAAAGACAGATTAGAATGAGAAGCAGAGACGGTTCAAAAGGTCGACAAGATGAGCTCACTGGCTTAAATATAGAGAGGAGCAGAAGAGAAGTCGAAAAATCTTACACTGGTCATTTGCGCATTGGGGACGTTCTTCAAGATGGAAGGATGATGATAATGATGAATTGCAGAGAAATAGTTTGCCTTAGAGTTTATGTGACGTGCTGCTGAGTTTACAAGAAGCTTGGTGGCTTGGCTTTCACTTGGCTTTCACTTTGTACCTGGTTTTCCTTTGGCTTGACTACTTGACTTTCTCAATTCTCCGCTCAAGTATGTCGTTGACAGTGAGCGGAGTCCACAGAATAACAAAAAGTATCACCCACTATCGAGACGTTAGCATAGAGTTTTTACCCTGATGACTTTCTCTGCTTTCTCCTTCGGTCAGGTTGAAGAGAGATGTCCACATCAGTGTCGGTTGTAGTGGTTAGTGACACTGTGTGTCTTTATCTGGAACACTGTTTTCCTTCACGAGAGAGAAAGGTACTACTGTAGAGTAGAGAATTGATTATTTCGTGCTTTCTCCAGATTATATTACGGAGGTGTAATTTAGATTGAATTATTTCCACCCAATGTCCCTATTGTTTTCTCCTCTATCTTCTCTCCCTCCTCGAGTCTCGAATAAATGAGACAACAAAACAGACCGTAATACATGGATAATTAATGAGGGAAAGTTGTACGTGCACTTGATGCATCTTCACAATCACTCGTTTCGACACACAAACTTTCTCCAGCACTCGGAAACACGAACAGAATCACCTGTTTTTCAAAAAATAATGTCACAATTACTGTAAAAAAGTCACTAATCGGTTGTAAATACCTAACAGTTTTATTTATTTACTTCAGTCTTTCACTTTTTAGATATCGTTCACTTTCTTTTCGTCTATTCATCAGTTCAACAGGCTCTGTTCTATCAAAATCGCAGATTCTTTTGCTCCAGGCGAAATTCTATGCACGCTTTTATAAAAGTTGGTAAATAGCAGCTGCTTCCGAATGAACCATCCAGAACTCTCAATTTTTTTCGATTATTTTTTCTCCAACAATCTATATTTCTGCTAGGGCAAGAGTGGATCTTCTTCTTGGAAAAATAAAACTATGTTTGTTTTTCTTCTTGTTGCTTAATCTCTTTTATTATTCTCTTGTGATCTGGAGAATCCACTGAGACGTAATATTTTCCTGGTTTCGTTTCCAGTTGCATCGATATGTACAGAGAGCTCAGCTTTCACTGGAATAAAAGTCGGCTTGTCGGTTGTGTGCGTGTAATCGCTAGATAAAACCGTTCACAGAGAGAAAGTATCGAGAGCAAAGAGTTTTTTTTTGCAGAAGGAAAAAAACCATCTCAGTTTGAAGCTGCCCCTTTGTTTCCCATTTTCTCGAGAGAAAGTTGACTAGTTGGAGGAGAGAAGAGTGTGGGAGTATTTTAAATGAAGAAAGGGGAAATGTGAACAGCATAAAATTATTTGACGTATTGTACGGTAGACATTGACAAGGAGAAAATATGTTGTCGGCTTTTCATCCGATCCTTCTGAGTATCTGGAAGAGAAAGATTAGAGAGACAATTGTATAGAGAAAAGCTTTACAAATAATATTCCTCAATTTACAATTATAACGTTTCAATTTCCCCTCTCTCTCTGTTACCATCTATTAAACATTTAATGCTCTCTATATTTATTTCCACTTTCACCTCATCATACTTTCTCTTTCGAGTGACGTGTGACGTTCTGAGGTTGAGAAGAAGAGTTGCTCCAAAATTATGGATAGTTTCACGTCCACATATCTCCACAGAGAATGGAGGAGAGACGTGAAGGTATTCTCTGCTTTCACCTATCTATGCATTTAATCGTGCTGGAATGGCATGTAACTTTCTCCCCATGTGTTTAACAATAATTCTGAGAACTGCTGGTTTGCTTTTCTGCAGCTAATAACTTCCTTTTCCTCCAATCTCTCTCTCTCTCTTTCTATTCATCTTTCTCTTTTCTATCTCCAAATCTTTACAATCACTCAAGTAAGCTTCTCAAGAGTTTCACAGTCAGTCATCCTGATGATGATGATCATGTCGGAAAATCCGATACGTTTCATTCTCCACTGCCTACCCATATGTTCTGATGATCAGGATGAAAAAAAAGTAACTGGATCTTTGGGTTTTAATCTGTTTCTTATCTTTCCCTTGTCTTCCTTCTTTGTAGTCAATCAATCCAATATCAAACATCATCACATTCCCTGGATGTTTCACATGAAGCGTAATTCTTTTCTCTGACTTTCTCCCTCGTCTTCTGCCATTCACTCACTTCTTTACCGATCAAATCGAAGAAAGGAATATTAAATTTCCTTAAATAAATGAAGAAAGGCTTTGTACTCATCTTACAAATTTGCTTTTAGAGAAAAATGCACTGTTATTGAAAGTGATCGTGTACACCGAGTATATAATATTATTAATAAAGTAGTTTATGAAAATAAAAAAAATTCCCTTCTTTTTCCTCTTTTTTTAAAAAAGAAAATTAGATAAATTGAAAGGAACATAATATGCATTCGGTTTCATCATCAGTTTTTGTGCCTACGCAATATTTTCGGTGGGTCTTCTGGGACTGGGAGCAAACTTTATTGCTATTAGCAAGTCTACAGATCGCTTTTAGGAGGAAGTTCCCTTGCAAAATATTATGCTACTTATTACTCGCTTTCTCTCTCTCTCCCTTTCACTTTCTACGTTTTCGAGATGAATGAAGAAACACTGCAAATATTATTATTTTACTAGTTGTTTGTTTGATCGTAAATTACATCAAGAGAGAAAATGCTTCAACCACGGCGACGACTACTAGAGACACACTACCCAACAATTTAGGAAGAGAGCACTTTATAATTTAAACACACTTTTAAGTCATCCTCGAACCCTCAGTAGTCCTCTATTTAAATGGGTTGACGGGCATGGAAATTCTTACAAATATTCCAAACCTGGGACAACCAAATCAGGTGGAAAATATGCTGCGTTTTTACAACATCTCTGCTCTGAGGTACAATTTTCAAAAAATTTAGATGAAATTCCTGGAAAAATTGCGTTTTCAATTCCTTGACTTCAGGTCCTCGTAAGAATTTCCATTTCCGGTTTCTTACAACACACAAAAGAGTGAAAGTAATAGAGCCAAGTTTTTGCCTGAAATTTTCCCTTTTTTCTCCACCACCACCACCACATCCTCCTCCCTCCTCCATACAATCAAATACAAGCATTTTGATACTCTGTTAAAAATAGTTACATTGAGCGCAGACACTCATGCACACACTATTCGATTACAAGAACCAGACCGAAGAATTGAGGAGAAATTGGAGAATAAGAGAGAGAGAGAGAAATGTTTACTTGTGCCATAAAAAAATTTTCTCCCTTGCTTTCTCCCTTCCTTTCACTTCTACTCTTTTCCACGAGACGAGGACCACCACCATATCTCTTTCTTCTACTTTCACCATGCCTTTTTCTCCTCATTCCATGTTTCACTAGAAAACTTTATGTAATGTAGACACACACACTTGTATGTCCTCACATCTTTCCCTTTTTCCCAGTTTCCTCCTCTCTTTTGTTTCTACATCTCCTCTCCCCATACAAAAAAAAGAATGGCTTGTGAAGGTTTCTATTTTTTAACTTTCAGCCTTTGCCTCAGGGAAGACACAGCACACACACATCTCATGTGCACAAGACACTTTATTATTATTTCAATCCTTAGTTTTCTCCTTTTTCAAAAAAAATATAATACGAGGAGAAAGTAGAAAAGAGAGGAACCCACAGTTTTTTTCTATTACGGATGATAAAGCTCCCCAGAATTTTCTCTACCCAATTTTTTATGATCATCTACCTGTGCATCCCCGCTAACGTGGAAAACCTTGTGCAGTTTTTCTCCACAAGTGCAGTACCAACAGAGAAGGTACAATTTGAAGAGTAGAGAATTTGCATGAATTATATGGCTCACATTTTTTCCCCTCTGCATTTGAACATGTAGTTATGATGATAGGCTTTCACAGAGTAAAAAAAGAGGCCTCTTTGCCCTTCAAGTGCTCAGCTACCTTGTCTTCATCATCTATTTATTTTTCCCTTTCTCCTCTTTTTATGCTTTCTAGACTAACTTCCAATAAAATATTACTTTTTTCTTGCTTCCCATCAAAAATGGCTTAGTTTTTTACACAGTACACCTTATTCTCTACGAATAAACCAAGCAAGCAAAACGAAGTATCAAAGTAGCGAGAGGATGATGTGTGCAACCTGACGCTAAAGTATCGATTTTTCTTTACATTGACCTCGTGACCTTTGACCTTTCTGACCGGTCAACTCCAAAATTGTTCCTATACGAGCTGAAGGCATGTGTGTAAGAAATTTAAACTGGAAAGTTCAAAGGTTAAGCGACTTATCATACACACGGACAGACAAACATGCATGAAATCAACAAGTAGCTTTCGCTACTTGATAATATGGGTGGAGAGAAAACGCAAAAAAAGGAATACAAATAGCATTCATCTATCTCTCCAATTCGAAAGTATTTAGAACGGAAACACAAGTATAAAAAAATTTAAGCAGAAAAATATTACTCTACCAGTTGGAATCTCTTTTCCTGCAAAAACCCCCCACTACTTTATCATTACATCGATACACTCTCATCGATTCGACGAGGAAAAGGGTGAGCAGTGAAAGTAGCTACATGAAAACTGCTTGTTGTTGCTGTTGTCGTGAGAATCTTAAAGAGATGCAAAAATGGCACCATTTCCATTACAATGACAACTAGGATGATTATGATGGGACACTGCTTCTACTTCTGGTGACGACAACAGATATTCTCTGAATGGCAGTTGTTCCGCTTGTAACACAACCAGTTCCTACGACACGACGATCATACTGATAAGTAGGGAAAGTGGATCAAAGCAAATGTGAAGGGATGGAAAAAAAGAAAGTAGTTTCTTCTTGAGCTAGTCAAGATCCATAAAAAAAGATTTTGCTTTGACATTCCAACGCATTTTACATCTGCCTCTTTTCACGAACGAAAATAAATGCGGGTGATACAAGTAATGGAACACGTAATAATAATAATGGCACTTTCACCCATACAAAATATACATCCTCTCTGTAGGGGATGGTGAGATACTCCACTATAAACTGTACATTTGGGTGATTGCTTGCTCATCTAAAAAATATCATCTTTTTGAGTATCTCTGAATGTATCAACTTGAAAGAATATTTTTTCCCAAAAAATTTCAGAGTAAAACCGCACACTTTCACATACAGTCAGTTAAATATGCATATTATTATTTCTTTTTTTATTCCTCGCTATTATGCATGCATCATAGTTTTCGATTTTCCAAGTGTCCCGTTTTCCACTAATGTGGGCTGATTCTGAGTTTTCGAGAGGGAAACAGAGAGTACACGTGAGAGAGCGAAAAGAGAAAGCCGACAGGAGAAAGAGTTTCAGTTTGTGTGGTGGTTGCATGGCAAGGCATTCCAAGTTCCAAGGAAACTCGTACCATTTACTACTCACTTAACGAAACGAAGCGAACCCACCAGCAGGAAAAAAATAACAAGTTTGAAAAAAGAATGAAGACTTGACAAATTAAAATACAACGAAGGTATGGGCGTATACAGTATTAGCTGAGGAAAAGGACGACTCAAGTTGACAATCCTTTTTAGATTAATTCACCATTACACACACACACACACAGAGAAAAGCATGCACAACTACATAATATTGATTATTATTATAAACTATGATTTACAACGGACAAATTGCAAACAGACAGACTAAAAGAAAGTGGACTACACACCACACACAAAAGACTGCCGTCTTTCTCCAAAAGATAAAAGGGTTATCCAACATGAGCTATGAATATATTTAAATAATGTTATAATTTTTTTTGTGGTGTGCGTACATCCACCAATTTCTCCTCAAGTAAATGTATGGATCTAGTTCAAAGTCTGTAGGTTGGAAGGTTATTATGAGCATGATGCCATATTGTACTGACCTGTCATATTCTGAGCATGCATGCCATAATAAAAAAAGGAATGAAAAAAAAAACTCTCTGTTTATTTTACGCATTGAATACGTAATGCAAGGAAATGACAACCGAGCACGAGCGCGCACAATGCCATCATATCACTGTTACATCGAATACTTGTCAAGAATGTCAAATCATCAAATTGCTACCCACAACTACATTAATGGCTGCACACACACATACATAACATGTTTAAGCATGTTCATCTGATAAGGATAATATAAAACTAAAATACTTGATAGGTTGAGTGATGAATGAGTTCTTGCATGTAAACCTATTATCTCTTATATCATCACAAATTGGGGGAATATTTTTTCTTTACATTTTTCGAATCAACTAGTTGCTCTTCTCTGATAAATCACTTGTGATAATGCTCGTTAACGGGGAAGCCTGTTGAAACAAATTGCATGGAAACTTTTCTGCTCATTTTTTCTAACGAAAAAAAATCACAAATTTTTAATTGTGATAAAAATTATAATTACACTCCTAACCAATTTTTTTTGAAGAGACATTCTGACAAAGTAGATAGGTTGTTAGGTACACATAATTTCACAGTACACAAATAAGTATTTACCATTAAAATAAGCAGTTTGATTCTACCAAGAGACAAAACTATTCACAATTTGTTTCCACACAGCACTCTACACAAACACAAATGGAAATACTGAAACTCTCAATTTTTTTCCTCCAACTCATCCACCAACATGATGCGATCTGCCTTCCAAATATTTACAACTTTCCCAACTAATCTCTATACCGCAAATATTTATACATCAATTTTATTCAAATTTACAGAGTCCACCATATTTAATCAAGACAACTATTGGAACCAGAGCGAGAAACATGTCATTCCAAACTCGTGAAGTTCATGGATATTTTTTGGAGGAGAGAAGAAAAAAATATTAATATGAGTGAATATAATATCTACAAAGTTTATTGAATAATTTTTTTCTCTACCATATGCTCTAAAATATGTGTACCCATTTGTATTCCAAAACATACCCAGTTTATTTGTAAATACGAAATGTATACATTTTTTCTCCTTTTTTTCATTCCAAAGGGCACATGCAGTTTTTTTTCCCCCAAACGACTACACATTTATCAAATTTGTTGTCTGCTTACACACTTTTGTGGTTTTTTCTCTGAATGGAATAAAAAAATGTTGGAAAGATGGGAAAAGACTTTTGCATAGTTTTTTAAACTATTATTTCATGTATTCAGTTAGTGTGTACATTTATCATGAGGGGAACTGCCATGATGCCATGCCATTCCAGCAGCGTAGGAGTATTTTTGTGGAATCTTGATGATGACATGATACGGTAAGTGAGTACACACCGCATTCACAAAATTCTATAAAAAAAATTGTTACATTTTTAGTAGGACTATAGCAACTGGAGAGGATAGTTGGATTATATCAAGGAAAGAAAAAACTGGAGAGATATGATTTATATGATAATGTAATTTCAACTTGGTCGCAACCAAGCCAAACCAGCAAAATTATATGTTTTGGTGGTACACTCAAATGAGTTGTGTAATAATAAATAATTCTTATATTTTCCATTTTTCTAGAACACCTTATCCGATAATATTATGATATTTTTCTTTGAAGAAATTCAACATCGCATATTTACAGGAAGATGTGAAGGAAATGAAGATCGGATGCGTAAAAATATGAATTACCTAAATACTTTTATGAGGAAACATGTTTATCACGTCGTTTTTTAATGATTTGGATTTGGAGAGATGTGGAAACTTTGAGATTTTTTGGTAACACGGAGCACATCGCCTGTCATTATCTCTTTTAAATGGTAATACTCATTTTCCCAAGAATATGAAATAAATTATCTGTGTGGAACCTACCTTCAAATAATTTTTTTTGCGCTTCTCTCTGATAGTTAATTGAGAAGAATTAATTTAAAGAAAGAGATTCCGAAAAACCGGAAGGGAGACAAATAAGTGGCAACTGGCAGGAGCCAGAATGATAACTTAACACACTCATGAAATCAATCTGTTCAAGTGACATCCCAGCAGTGAATCATCCACACTTTGTTCAAATTTCTCCCCAAAAAATGAGCACAAAATCAAAGTGTTCGCAAAATTGCGAATTTTTTTATATCTCGCTAATAATATGAACAGTTAAACACACACAATTCAACACTGTGATTTCTCTTTGTTCCCATCCAGCAAAAAAGCGCTGTTCACAAAAGGGCTGAAAAAAATTGCAAAAAACCGAGCACTGAATTTCGCTCACACATACAATTTATTTTTTTTGCAAACCCAGACTGCTTTCTCCTTTCTGCACGCAATGTTGCGATCGACTGTTGAGAAAGTAAGCGGCTGGAACTTTATTTCGCAGTCGACAAGAGTAAAAGCGACGAGAGAAGATGGAACAGTTTCATGCTTCTTTATTAAAGGTGGGTAAACCAGATACGAGCAAAATGTTTCATTCCTTTTTGGCAAAAACACGATACCAGTAGTATACGCAGACATACAACAAGAGTGAAAGCAACAGCACCGTTCCCACCACAGTCAACTGAATATAAAGCTGTTCTCCTCTCCGACTTTCCTCAGCTTTCCCCTCGCATATATGACCGGCGCAAGCAACAGGGAAAAAAGCCTGTTATTTTTTTTTAGCTGGCGATATATTGTGGAACTATAACTGCTTGTTTTTATCCTCTCCTTTCTCCTTTCCTTTCATTCCTCTGCTTTCTCTGTCAACTTTTCCATGCATGCTTTCTCCTGCTTTCCCTGATGTAGCCCTAACCTCTTCTTTTCTCCTGACATTGGAAATAAAGCATAAGGACACGTTCCGTATATACCAGTCATAAAAAACTGGATAAGGAACGGTTTCGCACACACAACAACAGATAAATATTACACGAGCATTAGCTCATACGTGCACTACCTATCAAACGAGCGATACAACGGCGGCGACTAAACTTGTCGTTTTTTTTCGATTTTCGAACAACCCAACTGGAATTCCTGTCCGAACACGAATTACCAACATGGAAGGAATTAAGAGTTGCGAAAAATATGAAGGAAGGAAATGAATCTGATAACCAGACATTATGCAAAAAAAGACTGACATAACCTGTTATTCCTAACCTAACCTAAAAATATTAATGGCGATGAAAATTACGCGAGTAAAATCAGAAAAATTAACTCACCACAAGGCGAAGGTACTTCGGGTCCTGCAGGTTCGGATCACCTCCGAGATCACCTCCAACAACATCCTCCTTCCCCACATTAGCCTCTCGATATCCTCTTCCCCTCCCACTATTTGCTTCTCTTGCAACACCTTCCGTCCACACAAATCACCTTCCAAATCTAAAAAAACCTTAAAACTAATTAATTAATAATTAATTACTATCTTGAAACTAGTTCCGAACTTCAGCTCTGATTAGAAATGAGAAAAGCAACTGAAAGCAGAAACTTCGGAATCTCGTCACGACAAACTGACAACAAACCGAACCGATGCGACGCGACGAGAGAGAAGGCATTCGGCTATTTATATTTTCGCGGTAATCAACAACATCGCTGGTGAGCACTATGGGGTGTTGTGAGAAAAACTGTTCTATAGTTGTCGCAATGTATCCAACATCACGCAAGTTCCAGCTAGTTCCAAACTCACCCTGATTTTTTAACTACTGAATGCATTTCATGCAAATGAAGTAGTTACTGTTTTCGACATCCTGTCTGTCTGTCTGTCTCAAAAACTACTTGACGGATTGACACCAAATTTGGTACACATATTCCTTAGGTCAAACAAATGACCTGAAAGGCATTTCAGACTAAACGGTCAACGGCAACCGTTAAAAATCGTTATAACGGTCAATTTTTGTATGATCAACATAGGGCATGTATGGTATCATTTGATTGCATTTTAATCACTGATCATTTTCCTCGTAAGAAAATTTTAAAATCTTAAACGGTTTCAACGTTATAACGACTTTAAAAATTACATTAATTCAATTTTTAATTATTTAATTTTCGGTTCAACTGCGTCGATACGTGTCACAGCATTGAGTAGTTGGATTTTAGGGTTTTACATTGTTCATCTGGTCTGTTTTCATCTATCCGGATATTATGCAGGTGGACAACTGGATTTTATCAGTTTTCCCGATGCGATCTAAAAGTTAATAATATTATCTCGTCTATGGTTTGTATTTCCTCGTGTCTCACAAATAACAACAATCCTCTTAACAAAAATAGAGCTCACCTTGTCCTCTTTCCAGAAAAATGCAGAAATTGCAAGAAAATAAAAACGCACTAGAAAATAGGCCACATGTTTTTCTAGATTTGTGGGAGATCCTCCTCTAAATAGAAACCATTTTCACATCTTTCCGCTGATATATTTCAATAAGATGAGCAGATAGAGATGAGCCTTCTTAAAATTACTCCTCTAAATTCTCCAACTTTCTCTGCACACACAGCCATACAAGAGGAGAAAGCACAGGTATGCTTTTCCCGAATGCATCATTTATCCTCCAGATTCAAACGCTACTTTCTCCCATTCTCCACATGCATTCCATATTCATACAAAAAGCGAAACTCTTCCTGAGTAAATCCACCAGTAACTTTGTTCCTCATCAAATAAAACACTTTGCAATTCTCCTTTTATGCCTTTCTCTTCTCTGGGCTTTTTTCCTATTTAAATAAAAAGCCATAAATAAGCTGCTTTCACCCAACTTTCTCTTTTTTCCCCTCCTTTCTCCCAATTCCTCCGTTACCTTAGCCGCCTGAACAAGCAGTCAACTCTAATTTCATATTAGCACCAGAGATTTGTATCTAATTTTTCCAGAATGCGTTTTCTCTCCTCTCACATGTCAATTAATACTTTTTCTCGTTTAGATTTCACAAAAATGATTAGAAATTGATGGATTTTGATGTATTTCGTTTACTACGTTTCTACTCCTTTATTTATTTACTTCACAAAGATTGCAATATACACAGTCTGTACATTAACACATGGATAGGAACGAGGAACACATTAAATTTTGATAAGAATAATTTTCTCCAGTAAGTTTTCCCATACATGAAGACGTGAACGACTCATTGTACAAAAACTTTTCAATTGGAAACTCTAAAAATATATTTTGGAGAAAATATTTCTTCTTCTTTTTTCACTACACAAACCTATCCACTGACTACGCATTTTATCGACACAATGATGACAATAATTTTTAATTAAAGTGGTTTGGTTTCAACGCGAGTACAAAATTGCTCGCATGACTTTTTTACATTAAGGCATCATATTAAATTTTTTATGCTACTCTATCGACATATTTTTTTTTCTTAACCTACAGCCAACATGCTGATTATGTACATTTAAAATAAGTGAATAGATAAATGAGAGTGTTAAAAATTATTAGAGAAAGTGGGGGGCTGTGACATCCCCAAGCGGAGTTGGTGCGGTGACCTCCCTTTCCAGAGTCAGATCGACAGTTCTTCGCGTAAGGGCCGATGCATGTGGAGAAAGCGATTGTCATGGGCACATGGGTTTGTTCATGAACTCCATAAAAGAGATGGGCCATAGGTCCTGTTTTTCACAAAAAAAGGGGAAAAAATCATTAAAAAAGTGTAAAGAAAATTCATGTTTGGTTGACTGAGGAAACTAGACGGTTTCTCGTCAGAAAAGTAGTAAAATATTTAGGGAGAGATTTAAGCAGCCATGAATAGTTCAGATGGACAGTTAAAGGAAAAAAATGGAGGGATATACTCTAAAACGTGGAGTTATATAGCCTCCTTTTTTTACGTGGAGTGGATTGATATGGAGTGAAACTGACCGATTGCGTAAATGGGAACGTCCTCCCCTCCATGAGTTTCATAGTCCATCCAAAATCCAGCGTAGTGAGGCTCATATCTCGAGTGCAAAACGGATTCTTCCGTTTCATTAAGGTTTCTCCAAGTGTGTATTGATTTTAACGTGTCATTCGAATTCGGTTGATTGCTCAATACTCTGTGATGATTGTATCCGGGGCCATTGATGTATGATAATGTTTGAAAAGCAAATCCCTCCGGTGTCACGTACCCAATGCCTGGAAAATGTTGCGAAAATAAAAATGGCAGAAAAAAATAAAATTGCACAATTTATCGTTTGGAAAGAAATGGTAAACAATTTTTTTTTTTTGAGGATTTTTTTTAGACCTTCGATCGGATTCCCTCTGACTGGGTATCCATTCATTGACATGGAATGAGAGTGATCTGCTGTGACCACGATCAGAGTATCCTTAACGTTCACTTTACTCAAGGCAGTTTCAATAGCGGCATCCATCGCCACTGTCTCCTCCAAAGCGATCTTCGCGAAGTTGTCATGATTCGCGTGATCAATACGGCCTCCTTCAACCTGCTCCAAAATAGAAAGGAATTGTGAGAGGCCGGATTTTGTATACAGGAAGGGGAGAAAATTGAGAATTTTTTATTTATTGAAGTACTCGGACAACAATGGTTCACTGACAATGAGTACAAATCCTTTGTCGTTTCGACTCAGCACGTCAATCGCCTTGCTGACCATGTCACTCAAGCTGGGATGCCCGGTTGGACTTGTGTTCCGATCCTTGTCGTAGGGAATATGGCTGTTAGCAAATAAACCTGGGTGAAAAAAAATATACGCAGAATTTTTTATCATTGGCAAATATGAAACGGGAATGCTAATATTTGCCAATTATTTTACCCAGAATGTAGGAATCGTTTCCGGCCGACATCAACTGTTCCCTATTCTCCACAAATGTGTAATTTCGCTTCATTTCCTTCTGGTGTTGCAACCATTCCCAGACTAAATCCTTAGAGTCGCCTCGGGAACAAGCGCCGCTTCCTGGATCATTCAATTGACTCCTCAGCACCTGAGCTCCTCCGCCGAGAATCACCTTCCACAAAAAAAAATTTCCCATCAGTTTCCCTAATTACCTTATATAATGCACGACAAGGAAGTACATAGAAATGAAAATATTAAATAATTCGTTTTCCCAACAATGCCTCATTCTTTCCATAACAAAAGCAATCCCACATTAACTTTCTCTCAGATTTACTTTCTCCACATATCCGCCTCTTACTTGTATTTACTCACATTAATATTCTTGCCAGGTTCGTCTTCAACAAGCTGTCTCCCCAAATCCTTGCATCCTTTGTTCCGCTCCTCTTCCGGTATCTTCGTATCGCATTCCCAGTCGCGGTGAGCACTCTGCCCGAAAGCAGCCGCTGGAGTTGCATGAGTGATCCGAGTTGTTGTAACCAATCCTGCAAGTCAAACCGGATAAAAAATCTATAAAAAATATGTTCCAGGAAATATTCTCTTCTAAATTTATCCTCCGCAATGAATACAAATTGTACATGTCATCTCATCATTTTTCCCATGAATGCTTCTTCCTCTGCCTTTCTAATTCCTCGGAATTCATGAGAATAGCACATTTACAATTTATTCTATTTCCATCTCTCTTCATCTCATCAAAACGAAATATTGACATAAAAGTTAGCAAAAAGGACATGATCTTTTGTTGGAACAGGATTATTTGTAATAGTTTGTTTGATCTTCACACTTGTCGTTTCCCTCCGGTTGTTATTTATTCCACTATTTGTACCAATCAATGACCTAACCCCTCCCCCATCTTCCACTCCCCCC
>JAQIXX010002173.1:0-26509 GCA_034700605.1 Willowsia nigromaculata
GAGTACTCAATTATAACATACAAGCTGATTATTGCACAAAACGACGTAAATGATGTGGTGAGGTAGGATAAAATACCTCCGTGTATATTATTATAACCAATAACAATTAACTGTATTTCATGCCACAGTTGAACGATATGATCAATATTAGTACTTATTAACTGCTCTAATCTTCTTCTGAAGACTGCAAAATAATTATGGTAGCAATAACATTGTATTGTAGTGAATATGGACAGCTCAAACAATAAATATGAACAATTGAAGCAGAAGATCCAAGCTGCAAAAGTTGATGAGATGAATCGCATTAGGATATTTCGCATTTTAAGGAAATTTGAAAGTTGGTCATTTCTCAGTGAACATTCCGGAAACCAGAAATATCCGAGGTTGAGAGGGAAACAAGGGGTAAAGAACCAGTGAAACCAACCAGCGATAATAACAGATAGAAAAGTAAAGAATGTAAGCCGCAAATAATATTCGGCTCTGAAACCGAATCCATGTTTTGCCGAAAATGGGAGCCAGTTATCATCTGTCAAAAAAATTTTAAGATTATTCCATGGGAATTTTAAGAAGACTAAATAAGTTATATTTAAACTGTTAATCTACCATTGTTCCGCTTTTCAAACCGAATGCACCAGTTGAAATGTTCTGCAATGTCGTATCGCTTTTTGTAATAAATTAAAAATACTGGTACTGTAACGGATCCCGAAACCAAGTAGAATATTGACTCGATTGAGTGCGCAAAAGACAATTTTTTATAACCGATAAAATACTGCGTCCAGACCGCAATATTAAACAAAATTGAAATCAAACTTTTCACTAGAAAAGCCTTTTTATTTTGTTCGGAAACAACAAGCTCTTGGAAATTTTGAGAAGGCTTGTAAAGAACCGTTGTCACTTTCCCAAAAGCTTTAAAATTTAAAAAAGCCTTGGGAAGAAGATTTTGAGCGAGGAGCATAGTTCAGAATTTTTTTTACTACTGGAGTTCTACGTTAACCTCAAACAAATGAACAAAAAATAGTTTCTTTTGTTTCTTAAGTAGTCTCAAAAGAACTCTTGGAAAGATTTTCTACTGGTTATTTTCCATGATAAACTTTTTATTCAGTGTGAATTCAGCAATTGGGTATGGTTTTACTTCAAATATCTCAGGTCGGTCATGTAAATAAAAAATAAATTATGATATGATTATATCTATGGGGTTGAAATGAGTTGCTTTTATCTTATATATCTGAAAGTATGATGAGTTAGGTAAGTCAACTAGAAAGTTCTTTTGATACGCCAACTCAGTTTTTATCTGTGGAATTAATAATGGAGGACCGAAAAATATATGAGCTGGTATCCCGTGTCTTTGTTGGTGTTAATGAGCCTTTGTCTGAATATGGTGTTCAAAACCTATGAAAATATTATGTATCGCAAGTGAATTTTTTCGTAAAGTTGTCATTTGAATTTCATTCCACTTAACATTGATAAATGATTGACAAGCTATATAGACGAGTTTTGAAACCGGATCATAGCTAAGCCTGTAATGGTGTGGTGATATTCATAAATATTTTGGGGTTTTTCCACCTATGACTTTTATTTGACTATGATATCTCTACTAGAGACATTCAAACAAAAAATATTTGCGCTTTGAGCTATTTGCATTAAACAGTAACACGCCTACGTGCTTATTTCGCTTACCTAACGAATCATAAATTATTGTCAAGGACTGATGCCTTTGTCCAAATGTTAGTTAAAAATTTTTGTTATGCTTAAAAGGTTTAGATAAACAGTAAGATAAATTCACACCCACTTATTTAGCAAGAAACTTGATTAAAACTTCTATTGAGTAAAATCATGTTGAGATCAATCTCACCATCTTCTAGCTTGAACATTTATTCCCACTTTGTATTTACGTAAAACCTCTCACTGCTTTTTACCCATTCTACTTTAAATCAGTGATTCAAATGTACCACTTTACATGCTCCACAATCCAGTTGTCGGTGTTGGTCCCCAATTGTATGTATAGGTTATGAACCCGGTTCTTTTTACACTAGAGAAATTTCTCAGGCATAAATAACTGGGGTTGTTTTTTATGGAAAGACTAAACTTATCAACTGCTCGATCACGTCAGGAAGGCTAATTTTTTATTAAACTTTAATATTAAAAATTCTTTATTGAAGCTGTTAATTATACCTTACGGTTATATTCTTAATTATATTTCAAATTGCTTATGTCCAGAAAACTTAGAGCCATATAGCAACGCATCTTGTTGACAAACTTGGTATGTTAAAAAAAGTTAGAAAATTCATATAATTTATTTACGATTTGCGAGAAAGCAGAAAAATGGACAGAATGTGTTTGAATCATTCCCATTATTCATTCTTACTAGACATTTCATATCTTTCTGAAAATATCATGAATTCATCAGCTTGGTTATACTAGGTTGTCCCAAAAATTAGTTTCTGTATTCCAGGTCGGTCATGCAGTCTTTCAAAAATTATGACGGCACAATATATCTATGAGTTTGAGATGGGTTGTTTTTATCTCATTAAGTTGAAATTATGATGAGTTAGGTTAACTAAGCAGTTCTTCTGATGTGGACAAGTCAAATTTTATCAGTAGAATTAAATATGAAGGGCGAAAAAATACATGAAATGGTATCCCATGTATCTCTTGATATCAGAGAGTTTTTGTCTGAATATATGGGTTCAAAATTTAAGAAAATAATATGCACCCGAAGTGTATTTTATCATAAAGTATTTGTCCTTTGTGTTTCATTTCATTTAATATTGATAAATGATTGGCAAGTTATATTGACGAGTTTTGAAGCAGTGTCATTCCTAAACCTGTCATTGTGTTTGGGCTTTTCTTCTGATGACTTTTATCTGACCATCAAATCTCTAATAGGGACATTCAAACAAGGGAATATTTGCACTTGACATATTTGCATTAAACAGCAACACGCCTACGTGTTTATTTCATTTTCCCAGCGAATCTTAAAGAAATAAACAAGACAACTGAATTCTTAGAATTAATGACGTTTAATGGTGAAAGTATGACTCTATTTCTAACTGTTACTTAAAATTTTATGTTGCTTTCAAAAGCTCAGATGATCGTTATGATAAATTCACCCCCACTTTCGAACGAAAAGCTGAACTAAAATTATTTTGAGTAAAATATAATTTTAAAAATGTCACCTTCTGGTGGGCACTTGCCCACTCAAGAGTATTTATTAATGAGTCTCATTTTTCTAATTACTCGTATAAGGTATGATACGTTTTGCTTAATCCAAACAGTCGTATAAAATATTGATTTTAGAGCTTTTACAAATAAGTTTGGTCTAATGGCCAGGAGTGGGAAAATGTAATAACAAAAAAGTGCGTTTTTAGTTTAAGTAACAGCAATTACATAATTAGAGTCTTTAACACAAAATATTATGTTCATTTTACGGTATATAGCGTTATATTTTATTTTTTATATATAACCAAAATAATTTTTAAATTATGGAGGACCGTTTGTTTTGGAGCAATGTGAACAGAACTTATTTTTTAATTTTAACTCACAATTGTTTAAAATAATATCCCTATATTCCTGCGTCCAGCTTGCAACTGTATAAAACAGAATTATAGTAAGATTC
Organism: Willowsia nigromaculata; assembly: GCA_034700605.1. Classification (NCBI taxonomy): domain Eukaryota; kingdom Metazoa; phylum Arthropoda; class Collembola; order Entomobryomorpha; family Entomobryidae; genus Willowsia; species Willowsia nigromaculata. Next base: position 3,617 of record JAQIXX010002173.1, read on the forward strand.
TGACTTGAAATGTTTTTCATAAGACACGGATCGTAATTGAAAGTTTTAAAGTGGGCTCATTTATAGCGGTGGTGAATTTTCCATAACACGTAAAATCAAAGAAGACAATGCAATGCAAATCCTGTAGGTTGAATAAATTTTTCACTTTTCCAAAAGAAGAAGGTAAACAAATACTGATTTAACTTGTGGATTGATCTTGTCTAAAAAAAATTCAGTCTAAAGGATAGTTCGTTACCAATGATGCAATATAGTCTGGTTATTCAAAGAAAATAGAGAATAGCTGAGGGTACGATATAGTCCGATGGGCAACACCTTAGCAATATTTATTACAAGATTTTATAAAAGGAGTAAACTGACAGTTTGATTGATATTGAAATCCATCATATTCAGGGAAATTATCTCATCAAAGTAATTTGATCCCAAGCGAGCATTTATGGAATGAAAAGATCTTAAATATGCTCGATTAAGCTTGCGACCAACAACCATTCTGGATAGTTTCATTTCCTCTAAACACTCGTTGGATTTTACGTGGACGTGTCCTTTTCCAAGACCGTCAGCATCAAATGTCATTATTACTGTGTCAAATGTGGTAATTCCAAACAAAAGCAGTTCGTAGGTGTTAAGATATTTGGAGTACCCAAATAAAATATACATGCTGATTATTGATGTCGTTAGCAAGGACAAAACACCTCCATGTATATTATTATAAACACTTACAATGACTTGAATTTCATGCCAAAGTTGAACAATACAATCAATGTTGAATCTTGTCATGTCCTCCAAATTTCTTCGAACAATAGCAAAATAATTATGGTAGCAGTAACACTGTAAGGTAGAGAATAAGGTAAGCTCCGACAACAAATTTGCAATTGCAAAGCAGAAAATCCATGCACCAAAACCTGAGGACATAAATCGCATTACCAAGCTCTGTATTTGACGAGCAATTGGAAGTTTCTCATAAGTCAATGAATATTCCGGAAACCAGAAGTATCCCAGGTTTAAAAGGGAAGAAGGGGTAAGCAAGAAGTGCAGCCAGGCAGCAAAAGTAAGAGCTGGAGGAGTTAAGCCACAAATAGTAAGGACATCTAAAACCAAACCCCTGATGTGCCTCAGAGGGGAGCCAGCAATCATCTACAAAAAAAATAAATTTAACTTAATATTCCCCAAGAACACTTACAGAATTTTTGATGAACTGTTTTGCTAACTTAGAAAAGCAATATTTATATTTTAAGTGTTAATTTACCATTATTACGTTTTTCGAAACGAATCAACCAGTTAAAATGTTCTGCAATGTCGTAGCGCTTTTTGTAGTGCGTTTTGAATACTGGAATCGTACTGGAAACTAAAACCAGGTAAAATATGGACTCGAATTTGAGTGCAAAAGACAGTTTTTCATAACCAATAATAAACTGCGTCCAGGATGCAATAATAAATAAAAATGATAGAAAACTTTTCACAAAAAAACTGTTTTCGCTTCGTTCAGAAACCACAAGCTGTTCAAAGTTTCCAGAAGGTTCGTGAAGAACAGTGGAAAATTTCCCAAAAGCCTTAAAGTCTAGTAGGGCTTTGGGCAAGAGATTTTTTGCGACGAGCATAATTCAGAATAATTTTCTTGTAGGAAATAATAGGAACCAAGTAGTATGTTGTTCTTACACAAAGAATGTGAAGAATATTGTATGCTGATTCTAGGTCGTTGCCAAAACTTGAAAAAACGAGCGTATGAATTTCTAAGCGGAGGCTATAAAACTTTCATTGTTTCGATTTAATTTTACTGGGCTTTTCCACTTTATACCACGTGTAAATTATACATTTTTTTAAATGTGGATAATAGGAAGCGCAAAAGAGAGATAAGTCGGACATGGAAATTCCAAGAAAATCTCATGAATATTCGTGGTAATCATCTTCAACGGTCATGGCCAAATAAGAAAGAACCGCCTAATCTGACGTATTAACCGACAAGGTTGGTTGTGTTGTGAGCCATATCAGATTACCCTTGATAAAATATTTTGTCCGGAAAATGGAAAGGTGATGATTGATAATGATCATGGATATTTGATTGCATTATAGATGAGTTATAAGACCGAATCATTTCTAAGCCTGTCATATTGTGCGGTGGTATTCCGTTAATTTTCAAGTTCGCCTTGATATCAAGTTATATTTTAAAATTTAACGTATTTTAGTACAATCCAAATCCAATGGTGATAAATGGATTGGATATGATGATATGGATTTTCCTCTTGTCACATATTATAACTTTTATGATTAAAAGACTGACGTGGGTAGAAAATGTAGATCAGTTGACAGTTAATATAAATTTTTAATAAAAAGGTTGGAAATGGAGCATTCTTCTCACCATTTAATCTCATAAATGTTAAAAAGCCAGTGAATGTCCCCACTTTATGATTCGCTAGCTAAATGAAATAGAGACGTAGGCGTGTTACTGTTTAATGTGAACCGTTCAAGGCGCAAACATTTCCCAGTTTGAATACCCGTAGGAGTTATGATATTCAGATAAAAATGATCAGTAGAAAAGTTCAAATATTTTCATCAATTTTTAACAGAATATTCAGAGAGAAAGCGCTCTGCTACCAACAATTACGCAGGATGCCAGCTTACGTATTTTGGGGTATGTATTTTATACTGATAAAATCAATCTTGTTTTTAAATACATCAGATAAAATCAACCCATCTCAAACGCACATATTTAATATCAAGCCATCAGTAATTTTTGCGTTACATGACCGGTCAAAGATAATTGGAATAAATAGCCAACATACTCGCCGACTTCACTTCGTATAAAAATGTCATCAAGGAAATAAACCAGTAGAAACTCCTTTAAAAAATTAATAGGAGTTCTTTTGTGCTATTAATTTTCCTCATAAAAATGTCTGTTTTCAATACATATAACCACTCATTAGATAATAACTTAAGATACTAAACAATTAATATTTTATAGTGCATATGAATTCATATGCTCGCTTTTGAAATTTTTGCCACAGATTTGTGTAAAAATAACGCAGAACTTTGTTAGTCCCAGTTTTTGCAAAAAATATATTCTGAACTATGCTCCTCGCACAAAATCTGCTTTCAAAAATCTTCTTTAATTTTAGAGGTTTTAGGAAAATTACAACAGTTCTTCACTAGCCTTCTCAAAATTTCGAAGAACTTGTTGTTTCAGAAAAAATAGCCAATGATAGCCATTTCATGACGATAAGAATTTGTACGTAGCAAATTTTTTTAACTCACTTACTTCAATGCTGGACTTTTTAAATTAAGTAGCTTATGAACAATCCTGTGAACTATTTATAAGTTTTCGATATCCCATATTGTCTCAAGTAATTCCGTCATTGCCTTTAACCAAACAGTAAAAACCAAAGATTTGGCATTGGCTTGATTCCCGAAAAGCCTTTTAAAAAATTTATTCCAAAACGAAGGCGAACAAGTATCGCAAGGCAATTAAGTAATATGGGGAGCAGCAACAATACCACAGTCATCTATATGAATAAAGGCATATACAACACCATTTTATTTTGAAAATCAATCATTGTTTTTTTAAAATAAACTGCATAACAATCAAGCTGATCTTTTCACTCCATTAATGTTTGCACTTAAGTTTGACATCGTTTCTTAAGTTATAATTCTACACACGCCTCATTAAAGACTGAAAAACGACCTAATTCCGCCGAAATTTTTATTTTTATAAGATTATATATCTGAAATTCTGGATAAAGTCTGTTTTTAAGACATAATCGAAGTTAAATTTTTACTGGAAAGCTAAATATTCTTTAAATAAGATTTAATGGGATATTCTGACAAAAACCTGAATGATGTCCGAATCGCGCGTGGGTTGCCATATAAGTTATTTATAGTCCTTTACATTGACAGGGCAAAGAAGGAGCATACAGATGGAATATGAGTGGGCAGGTATCGCACGTCTGTAATGTAATTATTTTGGTTATGCATTTTCTAGAATTGATTAGAACGTGACTTCCACATAAAATTACGCATCTGTTTTAGTGAAAGTGCCTAGAATATGGAATATTACCGAATTTTATGTGACAAGGTTCTCAATATTCATAAGAAATGTACCAATAAGATACTCTGTGGGCAATGATCAACTTACTCGGGTTATTGTTTTTCTTGTCTGTTTAGCGCAATCAAAATCATTAGAAACGATTAAAAGACCGCTGTGAAAAACAATACCCGTTAAATTTAGGGTCTCAATTTTCTTAGGCTAAGTGGAATTAGGTTTCAGTTATTACCTGCATGTAATTGTTATTGTGTGCATATAAAAACTGCGACCAGAATTTAGATATATGAGTAGAACACTTTATTTGATGAACTAATTTAACTTTGTTTGCTTATGCAAACATCATACATGCGTGCACTCATTCAACATACATAAAACTGTACACAAAGTCAAACTGCATTTTAAAACAAAGTCATCTTACTGAGAACCCTTTCTGTATTACCTCATGATTCAAATTCTATTTAAAAGTCGTATAAATCTAAAAAATTAATCTGGTCTAAATCAACATTATTGACGCAGCAAGTATTTAATCCTCTTTGCCCCATATTGCTCCGCAAATCTGTTTTGACATGCCGGAGCCTGAAAATATCTTCTTTGTACTTCAGCTAAACTGCAAAGTTAGCATATGGTGATTCTTACATTAAGAGTAAACTTAGAGTTTGATTAACATTAAAATTTAGTATGCTTAAAGAGATTAACTCGTCATAATAATTAGACCCAACTCTAATACTCATGCACTTAAACGATCTTAAATATGAGCGATTTAACTTGCTGCTGCACATTACTTTGCATAATTTCATTTCGGCTACACATTCCTTCGACTTAACATAAACATTTCCCTTTACATACCCGTCACCCTCTGTTGTAAGTAGAAATGTATCCACTGTCAAAATTCCAAAATGAATCAACTCAGGGGTGCTGAGATCGTTAAAGTTGCCAAGTAAACAAAATAAACTAATTATTGCAACAAGTGAGTTCAAGGTTGTCGTCGCTACTGCTAAAACGCTCCCATGTGTATTATTGTAAACATTAACCATCAACTGAATTTCATGCCAAAGCTGAGCAATATCGTCAATCTTAGATTTCTTCATCTCTTTTAATCTTCGTCTAAACAGTAAGAGATAATTTTGAAAGCAGTAGCATTGCAAAACTGAGTATGTAACATACTCGAAAACACAATTTGAAAATGTAAAAAGAAAAACCCAAGCGACAAATGTTGCCGAGATGAACCGAAATATTATGCTTGTAGCTTGCAAGCCTACAGAAATTTGGTTAAAATCTGACAAACATTCTGGAGAACAGGAATATCCCACATTTACAGGAAAACAAGGCGTAAACAATAAATGAAACCATCCAGCAAATATGGTACATGGAGCCGTGAAAATCCCGAGTGCCAAATAGTAAGGAACTCTTGAACCATAACCGTACAAGGCTTCAGTTGGAATCCAGTCTTCATCTGTTAAAAAATTATATCATTTCAATTCGTATTTTAAAATAAGTTGTACTATTTAAATTGATAACTTACCATTATGGCGCTTCTCAAAACGAACTAGCCAGTTAAAATGTTCTGCAATATCATAACGCTGTTTGTACAGATATATGTCAACCGGAATGTGAAACATAATGATAACTAAGTAAAATATTGACACTATTTTAAGTGTAAAAGATAAGTTTTTGTAATTTAGTATGAACTGTGTACAAACTGCAAGGAAATATATAAAGGAAATTAAGCACATGCCGAAATACTTTTTCTCGTTTCCTTTTGAAACACTAAGAAATTCAGAATTTTTACAAGGCTCGTGAATGACAGTGGTCATCCTTCCGTATATTTTAAAATGGAAAAGTGCCAACGGCCGCAAATTTTGGGCAACAAGCATAACTATATTTTGATTCTATTTATGGTAACCAGAATATTAAGATTTAAAAAAAAAATGTTAGTAGACTTTATATTTAGTCGCACTAACTCCTCTAAATCGACTAAAAACAGTCGAACCTGAATACATGTCAATGTCTTCATGGAACGTATGTATTTTTGGCTTGTTTTTTTTCAATTTATTTTCCTTCAAATTGGGATTTTAGTTTTCGGTCAAATCAAATATCAGGAGTTGTGTAAGTTAATGGATTCTTTCATTTGATTAATTTTCTGACAAGAAAGCAATTTCATGAGTTTAATGGGAAAAAGCCACCGGTAATCGAAAATTAAATAACTATTTGGCTGAAATCTCATTTTTACTAACATTTGGTTTAAAATAGGAAGTTTGGTATTTTGAATTAATTATGCTAACCAAGGAGATAATTAATTAAGTGGTAAGAAACATTTCATTATAAGCAAAGGCTCTGCACGGTATCAGTTTCGAATATTCATGTGCTTTTCTGTATTTAGCTGTATAATTTCTTTCGAGTGATTATTAACAATTTTTACAATTAATTTTATACCGTCTTACTAGTAAAAGTTGTCCAAATTTTCCTCTACAATGTATAGAGGCCGTTTTATTGCTTTTAATTCTTTAAACGTCTGGAAATGTTTACTTGTAAGAACGATTAAAAGTTACATAAGCAACAACCTTTATATAAGCTTATATAACCAAATAAAACTTGACTGTTTATTTGCTATGCATGCATTTCTACCAACGTCATCGGGAAGCCCCAATCAAAACATTTTTATGAACTCTGTGGAATGTATTCTCGGGTGAATATCATTTGTAACTTTTCATAGATAACTGTTCTATGACCATGTTGTGCGGTGATTTGTAAGGTGAGATATAATATGCCTAAAGTCAATCGCAAATGCTACGAATATGATCTATCAGAGTCCCGCTCCTAAAGCTATGAGAGTAGTGCAAAGCAACTCGTGAAATATCCGACCAAGCAAATAAAAACAATTACTATGGTATAAATTGTGTATGCAAAATAAACGAGTGAAAAGACGACGAAGTTGCAAAATGAAACAAACCCATTGGCGAAAATGTACTACATTTAATGTAGTCTACATTTAAGGTATTAGTTAAATTATCTTATCCCAGTGAATTAAAGAAAATGTAACCATTTATAAACTACAAGTTATAAAAATACCTATGCTTGACAAAATTCCATTAAGTTATTAGCTCAATAATAGGTCGCCATAAGCTAAATACACCAGAGGAAGGAAATAAACTCCTAAGCCTGTATATTTGTTTAAAAATTGTATCGGAGAAGAGAGTCAAATATTTAGCAAGAAAGCATGGGCATACTGTATTGAACTCATATCGTTCTTATTTTGAGTTTTTTAGCAACAAATTTTGCAAGCCGTATTCGCTCTTTGTGAAACCCAGCAATACATTAAAATAGATTTCTGAAACATTCGATTTTTAAGGCAGTACAATTGGTTGTAAATTTTCCCTATTTTTAGATGTTTGTCTCATTTAAAAAAATTATTTTAGAATAAGATTACATACATTGGGCCCAACTTTTCGTCGCTAATAATAGCGTTGTTCAATAACAAATATACATTACATTGCTTATATTTTTAGTCATGAAATTGCGCACTTACGTGACACAAAAATTCAGTAAAAATAGTATTTGTTCTGGTATCTGAGGAGTCAATTCACGTGGGCATACCCAAAATGAAACGCAATATCGCTGTTTGCCTTTACTTGACGGATGTGCTATTCTTCATTTTATTTTTGTTAAAATTCACAATATCAAAAACAAGTTAAGTGAATATATACTTGAAAAACTGTATAAAACTGAGTTTTACTATTCATATTTTCAATCGCTTTGACAACGGCTTCTGCATTCATTTTCCTCTTTTCGGTTAAAATGTCCGTATAAACTGGTTAATATATATTTTTACCGAATAAAATCATGATCATTGCACAAAATTTACGTCGCCTTATCGTCAACTTTTTCAAACTTTATGGAAAATTGACCACCGTTATCCATAAGCCTGAACAAAACTTTCAACTACTTTCCGTTTCCAAGGAAAATGAAAACATCTTTCAACTCAGAATATTAATATCAGTTATGTTTACCATTGCAACTTGGACACAGTTTATTGTAGGCTTTACAAATTTACCGTTCGCACACGTAGTCGGGTCAATATTTTGCTTGATTACTAACACAACTATGATTCCAGTGGTAATAACTCACTTCAGACGTCGTTATGATATTGCGGAACATTTCAACTGGCTAATTCACTTTGAGAATCGACATAATGGTAAAACTATGTGATATTGAGATCTGAGTTCCCCTAGAAATTTCGGTAACAAGTTGTTACGTGATTTTGAACACTAAATTGTCATTTTTTGCAGGTGACAAATGGCTCCCACCTGAGGCGAAACATGGGTTTGGATTCAGATGCCCTTACTATTTCCTGATGTCAATGTCAACTCTCCCAATCGTTTATTTCGCTTTATGGCTTCACCTCATGTCTACACCCTGTTTCCCGATCAACCTCGGATACTTTTGGTTTCCGGAATGTAGAAGACAAAATGCTCAACTTTCTAATATTTTGGAAGCACAAACTTTGTTAATGCGATTCATTTCCTCAAGTTTTGGTGCCTGGGTTATGAGCTTTATCCTCGCAGATTGTCTTTTGGAGTATACTGTGTACACTTCATTGCTTTGCTACTTCTATCAAAACTATTTTGCACTTTTTAGAAGAAGATTAAATCAGTTGGCAAGTTCAAATTTACACAGAGTGGTCCAGCTTTGGCGTGAAATTCAAATAATTGTTAGTGTTTATAATAACATACATAGAGGCATTTTGTCAATGACCACGACAGCACTGTGCTCTTTTCTGTGTATAACCAGCCTATATTGTATCCTCGGGAACGCACAGAATCTCAGCACTATTGAATTGCTATTGTTTGGAATGGTGGCATTCGAGGCATCATTATGCACCATAGATAATGACGGGAATGCAAAAGGAAATGTTGACGCGAAATCAAAGGCTTGTTTAAACGAAATGAGATTAAACAAGCATGTAATGATTAAGAAGGTTAATCGTTCGTATTTAAGATCTTTTCGTGTCATAAATATTCGTTTAGGATCTAATCATTTTGACAAGGAAATATCCCTGACTATACTGGATTTAAATATTAACCAAATCGTTAGCTTGCTTCTTTTATAATAATTGAAATATTTAAGACGACAAATATGTAACTAGTAAGCTTTAGTTTGTGTCCCTGCTATCCACCAATATTTATAGGAAATTTCTAAACAACAGATTATTAAATAAACAATAATTTTGTTCGTTATCGTATCTCCAATATTTTAAAAAGCGTTGCATGTCGACACCTCCATGTTGTTGGACGGTAATTTTTCTTTGGACAATGAAATGTACAGGAACCAGAAAATGTGTAATGTGGTATCATTTGTGTAAGACATTTTGGATATTTGGCTTTCACAAAATTTTTGCATAAATACTATAGTAAAAAGAAATGTCAAATGTTTTCCACCATAAATAAGTATGTAATCAAAATAAATCAAGCTTATAGAAATTCCATTCCTACATACATGGGTTCTAAGCTATAAATTCTCATAGTCAATGTAGCATGTTTATTTTATTTACACGACATAAATATTTTGTGATAACACAACTCGTCTGGTGGTATTCAAAATTGCACTACTCTGATATATGTGTTATGATTCAGAGATAGCTTAGATTCCTGTAATGATAAGTTTACGCATCATTACTGCAAAGAAGCAGAAAAAACGGAGGTTATGTAAAACCAAGGTTGCTAAGTCAGTAATTCAATCTATATTTTATATGGAAACAAGTTCATAGAGACCATTTTCAGTTTTTTTTGTGGTTTTTAGTGAAACAATTTTTCCACTCTGCTCATCTTTGGCTAGGAAATTAAGATTGTGTTGTTTGCCAACTATACATGCAGAAATGCTCATTTAAAAAAAATCTGTCTCAAGAAACTATTTTAAAAATTTTGACTTGACTGCACATATTATCAAGTTTCAATTTTGTTATTACCGAAAATAAAGAAAGTATTGATAAGCTTTAATAAATCTAATTATTCATCGATACTAATTTTTAGTCATTAGTCAGTCAAGTTGCTTGCATTTCATGTAGGTTGTTTCTAGGGCAATGCGTCTTGATAGAGTGCTGGTTTGCATTTCAATGCACAAAAACTTGAGAAATTAACAAAAGAATCTCTATTCTACTTGTAAAGAAAAAGAGTCGTAAAAGTTGCAATGCCAAATTCCAAGTATTTATATGCACCATACATGGGATAGGTTTGCTGCACGTGTAACCCATTTTTTGCTGACCTTGAACATTGCACCCAGGAACGAGAATCAGTCGTCCAGCTCACCAGCAGTTATTAATGTTTGTTTACATGCAGCTTTAACGTTAGGATGCATTTTGCAACAAGTTCTTGTTTTTTATACAGTGTTGTGCTGCACTACTTGCAACGTTGATTGTGCATCTGCTTCGTGTAATGACACGGTATGAATGCTGGTGTACTCTTTGCTGAGTAAAAATGTTGCAGATGAATTTTGTATACAAATGCTGTGAGAAAAAACGCCAGCGACAACATTGCAAACTTGCTTCTATGTAATCAAATCAAGCCTCCACATTCATGCGAGGTCAAAAAGCTCAATAATTTTTGTGCATCTTTTCCTCGTTTTATGCTGATGCAGTTTTTTTCAGATTAGCTCGCTTTTGTTCAAACATTTGGAATTGGGATAGCTGTCAGTACCAAAACAGTGTTTCAGTGATACAAGGGTAGTATTTTAATGTTCTGCATAAAGTGATTTCAGGAAATTTCGGAAAGTTTTTTTTGTACGATTAAAGCAAAAAATTCGGAATTTGGACAGCATGTTAGTCTTGTACGTTCTTATCCTTACGATTTTTCTATACTTTTGGAATGTATACCACAAGAAGCAATCAATTTATCATAAATTTGCCAAACAAGTTGGAGGACCGAGGGGCTACCCTATAATCGGAAACGCTTTGGAGTTCATGAAAAATTTGGATCGTAAGAAAATCACTTGCGAAATTTATTATCAATAACTTAGCATAAAAATTTTGTAGTTGAGTTTAATTTGGAAGGCATCGTAAATTTATTATTTATCATTGAACTAGGTACACTTGCAACCATATCAGATTTTGTGGACCAGTGTGGTGACAGATTTATCTTCTTTTTTGGACCATCCCCCGTTTTAGTTCTAAGCAATGCGGAGGATCTTGAGGTATTTTCTATCTCTATATTTTTGCATTGAAAATGTGATTCAATAAGTTATCGTTCTTCTGATTGTCTTTTAATTCCCCAGAAAGTTCACACATCGACAGACCTCATTACCAAAAGTGTGGAGTACGACATGATCAAAGATTTTCTCGGGAATGGGCTCATTCTCAGTACTGGTCAACACTGGCTCCATAGAAGAAAGCTGATCACACCTTGTTTCCATTTCGCCATTTTGGAAAAGTTTATAAGCCCCTCCAATACACAAGCAGAAATTTTAGTGAATATTTTGAAAGAGCACTTTATAGGAAATGAAGGCTTTAAAGATATTTGCCCGTTTATGGAGAGATGTGCTTTGGACATTATTTGCGGTAACCCCAAATTTTCATTCAATCAAAAATTCGTATTTACGATTCCTTACAAATTAAAATATTTCTTTTCACTAGAAACTTCCATGGGAATACAGCTCAATTCTCAAGTTGAATCCAAAAACGAGTATGTGGAAGCAGTGAACAGAATGGGAGAACTTTTTCAATATCGGAGCATTCGACCTTGGCTCAGAATCGATCCGTTGTGGAAGTTGACATCCGCAGGACAGGAGGAAATGAAGTGTCTCAAAATAATTCATTCCTTCACTGATCAAGTAGTGGCAGACCGGAAGAAATCAATGAAATCTACTGATAATGATAATGTTGATGACTCAGAATACCCCGGAAAGAGGAAGAAAGCTTTACTGGATATGTTACTGGACGCACAACAAACAGATGAGTTGGGAATATCAGATGAGGGAATAAGCGAGGAAACAACGACCTTCATTTTTGCAGTAATTTTTCATAAATTAGACTTAAAGTTTCCAAAAATTGTACAAATATTTATAATCCAACTTATTTTGCAGGGCCACGACACCGTGTCGGTTACCACCAGCTTTTGCCTTTACAACCTTGGAAACCATCCCGAGATCCAGGAAAAAGTTCATGAAGAGCTTGACTCCATATTTGGAAATGATCTCACGAGACCTGTGACATCATCGGATTTAAAGCGCATGAAATATCTAGAACTCTGCATTAAGGAATCTTTACGACTATTTCCAAGTGTGCCATTTTATGGACGACTTGTTGACAAGCCATTCCAACTTGATGAGGACACTGTGATTCCAGCTGGAGTAAATGTCTACGTGCTTTCTTATAAGCTTCATCGCAACCCGAAATACTACCCAAAAGCTGAAGAATATATTCCTGAGCGATTTGACATGGAGAATAATGAATACTCTAAAACAATCAGGAGTCCATTTGTCTATCTGCCGTTTTCCGCAGGTCAAAGGAACTGCATTGGTCAAAAGCTGGCAATGCTTGAAGTAAAAATTATGCTGGCCAATGTTTTAAGAAATTTTAAGGTTACATCAGAAAAGAAAGGCAGTGAATTGGAGTTGCTATCTGAATTCGTGTTGAGGGTGAAGGGAGGGTTGAAAGTGAAACTTGAGAGTAGATTTACCTGATTCATTGATTCTTCCCCTGGTGGATTATTAAAGCAATTTTTTTACTTTTTGATAAATAAATTCATATAATTTTCCATGGCAATATTTCTGAATTTTATTGAAATAGTTTATGATAAATAAAATGTAGGGGAATAAATATACCAGTAATAATGTGGTATTTTCATTGATTCTCATTGCATCATTTATGCTGCTGAAAGCTCAAAACCACAAAAAAAGAATTATCAGTTTAGATTGCCTAAAATAAGTTCTTAGCACCAAACCCATTTACGCGCATTCTCTTCTAGAGGTTTGAAGCAGAATTTTTACTATCCATGCTCCTTGAAATGTACACATTACATACTTGTTGGCCTTGATCGCTTTGACTTTACTTAATGTCAACACACTTGGTCAAGACAACGTAAAGTTTCACTTCACAATGTTACATAAGTTGATGTAGGTTTTTGCGGTGTACAAACCCGATCCATGGGTTACAGCATTTGATCATTAAAGGCTAGATAGCTGCTTTTTCATACTGTGGATTCTAATCTGTGGGTTAAGCTGACCTTTTGCTGGATATGTAGGAGCATTTTTATTTAGACATAAAAAGAAGCTATTTTTTTGCACTGGTGATCTTACATCTTGTCCTGGTGATGTAGGTTCACGCATCTGTTTTGTTTTTACAAATTTTCCAGCTTGATCACAATAAGCTTTGAACTACCTATCTAAACATATTGAGTCAAGTAAAACTTTTTATAAGCCATAAATTTTCTTAAAAGCATGAACGGGTTGAAGATGTTGATACATAAACACAGAAATTTTTTTTCTAGCCTTAATATACATTATAGTGAATTGAGCAGATGATTTGTTCATGAATAATAAATTATGATTTGATGTTTGGTTCTCAAACCAAACCACTTATATCAGTCACTTGTTAGCTGAAGGAGCTAAAATTAGGGATAGACTATTTTGATTGAGAATTCATGAACTCCAAGAGTTTCATGTTCTCTTTTTGTTGTGATTAGACAAGTTTTGCAGTGATTTGAAAGTGAGCAAAATGATCATATATGCAATTACTTGTATAGTTTTCCTTTATTTTTGCTATGTGCAGCAAAGTAGGTCCCAATATCAAAAATTTGTCAATCAAATCGGAGGACCTCCAGGTTATCCAATCATTGGAAGTGCCTTGGATTTCATTAAGAATATGGATCGTAAGAAATAATAAAATCCTAAGACATTTCTAGGGTGTATTCACATGTACTATTTGAAACAATTATTATTTGTTGACATTTCAAGGCACTTTGTTGACCCTCTCACAATGGGTTGATAAGTACGGAGACCGGTATGGCTTCTTTTTCGGGTGTTTTCCAGCTGTCTTAGTGAACACTGCAGAAGATTTGGAGGTACAAAAGATTTTCAATCTTATTGATCAATAATCTTTTAAAGTGTCATAAAAGCTATATCTGATTATCAATGAGTATAGAAATTTGACATTTTCAGAAAGTTTGCACGTCAACAGAGCTTATAACTTAAAGTGATGAATACGAAATGGTTAGAGACTTGTTAAATCACGGGCTAATTACAAGTACAGGACAGCACTGGTCTCAAAGAAGAAAACTCATCACATCTTGTTTCCATTTCTCAATTTTGGAGGGATTTGTAGCCCCGATTAACGCACAAGCAAAGATCTTAGTGAATATTTTGAAATAAAACTTTGAAGACAATACAGATTTCAAGGACATCTGTCCATTTGTGGCAAGATGTGCTTTAGATATAATTTGCGGTAAGCTAATAATATGAAACTTGAATAGTTATTCTGTGCAAAATATTTACCACCATTTATACATGTAAATTTTTATGTAGAAACATCGATGGGTATACAGTTAAACTCGCAAAACAAACCAAAAAACGAATATGTTGAAGCCATCCACAAACATGGGGAACTTTTTCAGTATAAAAGTATACGACCTTGGTTTCAAATCAAAACTATCTGGAAATTATCATCTTCCGGGAGGAAGGAATCAAAATGTCTCAAAACCATTCATTCATTTACTAATCGAGTGATTTCTGATCGAAAGACAGCTATGCTTTTACATGAAAATGAAAAAAGTAATTCTGAAAACTCGGAAGACTTTGGAAAGCGAAAGAAAGCTTTGCTAGATTTACTATTGGAAGCTCAACAAGCCGAAAAATTAGGCATATCAGATGAAGGAGTACAGGAAGAAATAACAACTTTCATATTTGCGGTATGAAAATATGAAAAAAAAATTAATTTGGAAAGCATAAACGAATTATTTATTTATCTCTTTAGGGACATGACACGGTTTCAGTCGCCATCAGTTTTTGCCTATACAATCTCGGCAATAATCCCAATGCTCAGGAGAAAGTGCACCAAGAATTGGATTCAATCTTTGAAGATGACCTTGAACGGCCGGTTACATCAGCGGATCTTAAAAACCTGAAATATTTGGAGCTCTGTATAAAGGAATCCTTAAGACTTTATCCAAGCGTGCCTTTGATTGGTCGGCGAGTCGAGAAGCCATTAAGACTAGATGAGAATACTGTTGTGCCACCAGGATTTTCCGTGTACATATTTCCATACAAACTTCATCGGAATCTCAAGTATTATCCGAGAGCTAATGAATTTATTCCAGAGAGATTTGATTTGGACAGTCATGAATACTCGAAAAGTGTGAGGAGTCCATTTGCTTACCTACCTTTCTCTGCAGGCCCAAGAAATTGCATTGGTCAAAAATTGGCAATGATTGAAGCAAAAAATGTGCTGGCAAATATCTTAAGACAGTTTAAGGTGTCTTCTGAGAAGAAAGGAGAAGACTTGGAATTATTATCTGAACTTGTGTTAAGAGTTAGAGGCGGATTAAAAATGAAACTAGAAAATAGACATAGTAAGAATGCAAAATATAGTCTGTAAAATGAGCATTGTTTGTGTTGATGATTTTGAATTGCTAACATCTTATACTGTTACCTCAAAACCACAAAAATGAATTATCAGCTTGGATTACCTGAATCAAAAGTTTAAAAGTGATTTGAAATTAAGCAAAAACGATTATATGCAATTACATTTTTAGTTTTTATTTATTTTTGCTATTTGCAAAGTAGTGAAAAGTCACAACATTATAAATTTGTTAAGCAAGTTCAAGTACCTCCAGGCTATCCAATCACTAGAAATACTTTAGATTTTTATTAAAAATATAAATTCTAAGACATTTTATTTTATAATTTAAATATGTCGTTGACTCTCAATGCATTATGTTCATCGTTGCACAATTAGTATATAAGTATGGAGACATGTTTGGATTCGATTTCTGAACGTTTCCAGGCAGTTTAAATATTCATAAAACCAAATTTACAATCACTCACAAAATAATTGAATAATCTTGTGTTTTGAAGCAGAATGTTTATTATCCCTGCTGCTTGAAATGTACACATGACATACTTGTTGGCCTTGATCGCTTTGACTTTACTTAATAGCAACACAGTTGGTATAGGTCTTTGTGCTGTATAAATCTAATCCGTGGGCTATAAAATTTGAATGATTAAAGGCAAGATAGCAACATTTTCTGTCTGGATTCTAATCTGTGGGGTACGCCGATTCTTTGCTGGATAGGTAGGAATATTTTTGTTTGGACATGAAAAGAAGCTAAATTATTTTTGCATTGCATCGGTGATCTTACATCTTGTCCTGGTGAAGCGGGTTCATCTGGTTTGTTTCTACAAATTTTCCAGCCTGATCACATTCAGCTTTGAGCAACCCATCTATCAAGAGTGAGCTTGAAAGATTATGTAAGCCATAATTTTTTTTAAAGCGTGAACGGATTGGAGATGCTGATATATAAACACAGACATTACTTTTTAGCCTTAATATACATTATAGAGAAAAAGATGATTTTTGATTTAACATTGTCTTCTTGATTGAATCTTGATTTGTTGTTTGGTGCTCAAACTATTTGCATCAGTCAGTTAATAGCTGAAGGAGCTAAAATCGCGGATTAGTGACGATAGACTGTTTTTCATTGGAAATTCATAAGCTGCAAGAATTTCTTGTACTTACTGTGCTGTGAATACAAAAGTTTTGAAGTGATTTGAAAGTGAGCAAAAATGATCGTATATGCAATTATATTTTTAGTTTTTCTATATTTTTGCTATGTGCAACAAAGTAGGAGGTTACAACATCATAAATTTGTTAATCAAATTGGAGGACCTCCAGGTTATCCAATAATTGGAAGTGCTCTGGATTTTATTAATTATATGGATCGTAAGATAAATTTTCATGCTTGATGCATTAAAAAAAGATTACGTAGATGAATCTATTCATCGTAATAATACGATTGTTGTGCTTGTCTGTCTGTCTGTCTGTTTGTCCGCACGATATCTCAAGAACCGCTTGACCGATTTTGACCAAATTTGATATGGAGGTGCCTTAGGTGAAGGGAAAGACCCGGACATGGAAATTCTTACAAATGGCATTGGTGCACGAAGTTTGCCATCCCTGGTCAACCTGAAAAATCCCTGGTGAAACCTATCCCTAATCCAAAACGAAATCCTTGATGACCCCAAACAAATCCCTGGTGAGATCAAAAAACCCGGAAATTCGTTAAAATTTCGGCCAAAATCCCTGACATTTTCTATCAAAAAACCCTGATGAGCGAAAAAAACAAACAAAAACGGGTCCCTGGTCAATAGCCAATCCCCGATACTAAAAATTTAATGCCTGGGAGCACCGCTCCCGTGCTCCGTAAGAATTTTCATGTCCGGAAAGACCTATATTGATTTTGGGGTCAGTAGGTCAAAGGGGTCAAACGTCAGGAGTGGTTACTATTTTCACCGCCTTTTAAATGGGATTGTTTTCCCCCTTTGGTCAAATTTCATCACTTGACCTTCTTTGGTCAGAGTTCGTCATTTAAATGTACCGATTCATCTACGTTATTCCTTCGTGGTTCAGTACGATTTATTTATTTAAATTTGGTAACAAACATTTTTTTGGCATTTCAAGGCACTTTGCTCACCCTCTCACAATGGATTGATAAGTATGGAGACCGGTTTGGCTTCTTTTTTGGGTGGTTCCCCACTATTTTAGTAAACAATGCAGAAGATCTGGAGGTACGGTAGAATTTTGAGTCTTGTTCATTATTTATCTTTAAAAAGTCAAAAAGATTAGTTGATAATCATTTATAATTTAACATTTTCAAGTTTGCACGTCAACAGAACTCATAACGAAAAGCCAAGAATATGAAATGGTTAGAGGATTGTTGGAAAATGGATTAATAACAAGTACAGGACAACACTGGTCTCAAAGAAGAAAGCTCATTACAACTTGTTTCCACTTCTCAATTTTGGAGGGCTTTATAAGCCCTATTGATACACAAGCAAGGATTTTAGTAAAAATTTTGAAAGAAAATTTTGGAAATAGCACTGATTTCAAGGACATTTGTCCATTTGTGGCGAGATGTGCTTTGGATATAATTTGCGGTAAGCTAATATTATGATACTTGATTAGTTATCAGGTCTAAAATATTAGCCATTTTTTATGCATATGTAAATTTTTCATGCAGAAACATCGATGGGTATACAGCTAAACTCGCAAAACAAGCCAAAAAATGAGTATGTTGAAGCCATTCACAAACACACTAGCGCAGGGAGGGGTGGGCAGGCCGGGCTCGAGCCCCCCCCCTGGCGAAAGAGAGAAGGAGAAAAATTCCGGAAAACAGAAGAAGCTCAAAATTTTTATGTAAAACTTTTTACCAAATTTTCTCACAAATTGCCGAAAATGACCTTCGAACTTATTTTTTTCTAAAACCTAACCAAAATCTGCCATAACATCATAAGGCAGGATTACATGGTAATGGAAGACAAATTTGCCATTTGCCAGGTAAAAGTACAATATCCCATGAATTAAGAAATTGATGTTTTTAGCCACTATTTTACTAACTTAAATTTGCAGTTTTCATTTTACTGTTATTATGGATGGTTAGCAAAAGAACCAAATCTAGTGTTCTTACTCCGTGTTTCTCGTAAAAGCACTCCAGGGCAAGTTAAAATTACACTGAATTTTTCCTATCGATTGGGATACTTCATTCAGTTAAGAGTCTCTAATATGGGCCATATTGCCCGGAATGGAACACCCGACCCCATATAATTTAGCTTATTAGTTACTGACTAATCCCAAATTCAAGAATTTTTGAATGCATTTTCTTATGACATTTAAAATTGATTGATGAATTTCAATTGCATTTTTTGTAAGAATTAGGATTTCTGAGAACATTTAACTGTAGGCATAATCTCCAACTCATATACCTTTATTTAACACATTATTTTCAATATAGCTTTAGAGATTTAAAAATTACATCCAAATTTTGGAAGCACGAATTTTTTAGGTTTACGTGGGAAATTGTGAAATGGATAATTGTGCTGTAAATAGTGACGGGCGAAGCTTCCATGATAGTCAAATAAAGTTACAGATTTGTACTCCAAGCTTAAGTTTGCATAAAGTTTTCACATGGGTCAAAATCTGTATAGTTTTCTTTAAATTTTTTAAATGTTTTTCCTAATTCCCTGACTCATTTCTAAAGGTGTCAAGATTCGAGTGAACCAATATATTGTGTTCGCATTTCCAAATATACTTCATGTAAGTTGAAGTTTCTAAAGGCAATGTTTCAAATTTGCCGATTATAGCAGAGGTAATGAATGTTCCACAAATCTGGGGCATCACCTTTGCTCCATATTTCGCTCTTTCATGACTAAAAGTCTGCCCAATAATAAACGGTACAAAAAATTTTTGTGCTCGTTTCGCTCGCAACCCCATTCCCCTGAATGTAGCCTGATGAACCGTGTTTCCTTCCATTAAACTTTCTGTGGCCCTGATTTAAAGTTCCTCATCTCTCAATTTCAAATAGCTGGGGTTTCTTCATGTGCTTTAAATGCCTAAATATTTCTCGTTGATTTAAAAAAAACTTTTGAACTAACGTTAAAAAATTTCAAAACAACTGATAGTTAATAAAAGCTCATAAATTAAAAGCCCACGTTTCTCACATATTTTAGCTCAAAATTGCTGTGAATATAGAACTTTCAAAAGTGTCTTTCACCTTTACAACAACCTGAGGACTTTGAAAACCTCAAATACTACTAAAACTCGTATTTGGTATGCTGGAACCATATAAATTAGGTCATTTTATTCCATATTATTGCTTACTTAATACCAGGTTTAAATAATTTATAGAAAATATCATGTATATTGTAACGTATGCAGAGTACAAAGGTTAGGTTAGGTTAGGTCCCTCTGTATATACATTCTTTATACATGAATATCTATTTTGAGCCCTCCCCTGGCCACTGGGCTGGCTGCGCCACTGCACAAACATGGGGAACTTTTCCAATATAAAAGTATACGACCTTGGTTTCAAATCAAAACTATCTGGAAATTATCATCTTCTGGGAGGGAGGAAGCAAAATGTCTCAAAACCATTCATTCCTTTACTAATCGAGTGATTGCTGATCGTAAGTCAGCTATGCTTTTAAATGCAAGCGAAGAAAGTAATTTTGAGAACTCGGAAGACTTTGGAAAGCGAAAGAAAGCTTTGTTGGATTTATTGCTGGAAGCTCAACAGACTGATAAATTCGGCATATCAGATGAAGGAGTGCAAGAGGAAATTACAACATTTATATTTGCGGTAAGAAAACGTAGGTATAAATGTTTCTAAAAATTTGGAAAGCAAAAAATACTATTTATTTATCTTTTCAGGGACATGACACTGTTTCAGTCGCCATCAGCTTTTGTCTTTACAATCTCGGCAATAATCCCAAAGCTCAGGAGAAAGTGCACCAAGAATTGGACTCAATCTTTGGAGAAGACCTTGAAAGGCCGGCTACATCTTCAGATCTTAAAAACTTGAAATATTTGGAACTTTGTATCAAAGAATCTTTAAGACTATTCCCAAGCGTGCCCTTAATTGGTCGGCGAGTCGAGAAGCCGTTAAGACTTGATGAAAATACTGTTGTGCCACCAGGATTTTCAATTTACATATTTCCATATAAACTTCATCGGAATCCGAAGTATTATCCGAGGGCTGAAGAATTTATTCCAGAGAGGTTTGATATGGAGAATAAGGAATATTCGAAAAGTGTTAGGAGCCCATTTGCTTACCTACCTTTTTCTGCAGGCCCAAGAAATTGCATTGGCCAAAAATTGGCAATGATTGAAGCAAAAATTGTATTGGCAAATATTTTAAGACAGTTTAAGGTGTCTTCCGAGAAGAAAGGGGAAGAGTTGGAGTTATTGTCTGAAATTGTGCTAAGGGTAAGGGGAGGGTTGAAAATGAAACTAGAAAATAGGCATCATACCTGATTGGTTATAAGTAATTAAACGATATAAACATTATGTTAAATTTTTAAATAATTTGTAGTAACCGTGTAATTATGACATTATGACAATTAATAATGATATATCCAATAAAAGAGAACTTTAAAGAGGAATTTTAGAAGAGAAAGTCGTTAAGACAAGAGGCATATTGATATGATTGGTTAACGTATTCGAACCCTTGACCTTTTAATAAGTTTACTTATTACCTGTTTGCAATTGTTATCAATTATATTTAAAAACTGCGACTACAGTAATTACTTTAGTTTCATCGAAATTTACAACTCAGGATTTAGAGAAATCATTAAAAACAAAGTTTGTTCGAGAGCGTTGATATCTGCCTTCTTGGCAGACCTGCAGTCCCACAATTTCTTCCAGACCGTTGGAGTTACCGTTTGAGCTTTACTCAATTTCGAGTACCACAGACCTTCCGTGTTTGCCTATTAAACCAAATAAGTTGCATAATTAACAATCATATCTTCATGCACGCATTAAATTCGTGATCATATTTAAATAAATCTGTTAATTTCTTACAATATCTTTGACAATCCTTCTCAAGTTTTCATTCACCCCTTCAAACTCCAAATTCTTGACGGGAAGATAACCTGCCACCTTATCAATTTCCATGCCAATCTTCCTAATCCTCACACAAGTCCTCACATGGCTATCCGCATCCTTCAGTTTTAGCTTCAGTCCACAGAGACAAGTAGCCCTCAACCAGTTCTCGAGCAGTTCCTCCAACGCCCTGTTCCGAACCTTGTTCGCGTAAGGCACCCTGCAAACGGGGCAATTTTCCAATGATTC
Organism: Willowsia nigromaculata; assembly: GCA_034700605.1. Taxonomy (NCBI): domain Eukaryota; kingdom Metazoa; phylum Arthropoda; class Collembola; order Entomobryomorpha; family Entomobryidae; genus Willowsia; species Willowsia nigromaculata. Next base: position 25,474 of record JAQIXX010002173.1, read on the forward strand.
ACAGCAGCTGGAACAAGTATTGTGTCCATTTGCACACTGGAAGATCCCCCTACGAAAGACCTCCAAGCAAACAGGACACCTGACCTGTTCCGGAATGAAGGCCTCCAACTTCCGGACTACCTCATCTTTTGTGCTTTCCAACTCAGCATGCAGCAGTGGTTCCAAAGTCTTCAACGCCACAATTTCCGCTTTCAGCGTCACCAGCTTTCGTAAACCGGAAATCAGGTTGTCGAGATCCTTCAAGTAGGACAGAAAATCCCTTGCCACTTGGTCGCCAGAACCATCCAAATGTCCGAGGATTGGAGTTTCGAACGTCTCAGTTTCAAAACAGTCAGTGTCATTGGAAGTGACAACCAAGCTCGGGAATCGCTGAGAAAAGCGAGTAAATCCTCCTTCCAGCATGAAAACGCAGGTTCCACTGTCCCCAGTCCACTGATAACAATTCAAAAAGTATTTTAACAGGTACTGATAAGCACTATTTGTATCAATCATTACAAAATTAATAAAATAGTACCTTGTTGAGCGCATTGTACAAAAATCGCACTGATTTCGAACACTTGGCAGCGGTCGAATTGTCGTCTAAGATCACAACGCGGAGATAGTGACCAGGGGGGCGGAGGTGCGGAAGAATATCAGGGCAGCGCTTCGCCAGACTTTGTATCACCTCCGATCTGAAACTACAGAAGTCCAATTAAATCATTAATTATAAATGATGAGTGTACTTATTCTTTTTTATTTGAATCATGATTGAAAATTCCAATTACGCGAGGACATTAGATGAAGGACCTTCTTCATTTGGGTTCTGGACTGAAGCGTTGACACAAGAAGCCGAGCTAATTTTCCTTTCTTTAAAGCTGTCAGAATCTCGTACATCGATGATGAGCTGCCGTAGTTTTGTAGGCTTGATGAACTCAAGGATGTTCCCGATACGGAAGGCTCGAAGCATTTTATTTGCTTCAGCTTCCAATTGTACAATTGGAGAGGTCACTGCAGTTGATAAGCTGGAAGCAGGTGCCACTGATAAGTTAGAGGCAGC
>JAQIXX010002174.1:0-26488 GCA_034700605.1 Willowsia nigromaculata
TCCGTATCTTTCCTGTTTCACTCCACCCCGTCTTTATTTCCTCACATCACCATCATCATCATTATCTACGCATCCGTTATTCTATCCCATTGTGAGATTAGCTAGACACTGCATCTAGAGCACCTAGTCAGCCCCACAATACTATGTGCTGAAATTTCGACCAGACCTGTTGCATTTCACCCTAACTTTGTTTGTACCTTCTACTTCATACAAAAACAATCAGCAAGCTAACTTTCTATTATTGCATTATATTATTTAGCTACCCTATTCATGATCCAGTTGATAAGTGGAAGTAGTTTTACCCCTTCCTCGAATACTAATAAAATATAACTAGAAAATCACGTGAATCTTTTGCTTTACAGACTGACGACAGATAATTGAGAATCGTGATGATGGGGATAATGAGAGTAAACTTTGATTATTGAGATTTTACCTTTTCAATTTTTTACAGTGAACCGGCTCCGTGAAGCTCCTTGCTTAGTTCTCTCCACTCTTCTTCATACATACTTATCAAGGCATATCATCATCGCAGCAACAAACTATCAATTCAATGATAATCCAGCAAAAACGCAGGAGCAGCAGCGAGCTACCCTCAAAGAAACAGTCTGCATGGATCAAATGCAATCTGTGATGAGCATGCATTCTTTCTGCTATATTTCGGATGGTTATAATTATTCTTAATCTTCAAAATTTGCTCTCTGTCATACCATTACATTTTTATGCAAAAAAATATTTGTTTCGTTTCTGGATTTGACAGCAGTAATTAGCAGCAATCATCAAGGAGCACCAGTTGGGGTTGCAACAGGTCATCCAGCACTCACAGCCAGTATCATTTTTAATATCAACCTCAAGTCACTGGATCATGAGTATGCGTGTTGCGTGGCGTGCATTAGATGGACAATCATGGAACAGACGACAAGATCCAGTAGTCAGAATGTCTTTTCGGCGTTTTATGCCTTTTCCCTAGTAATCTCAAAGGAAAATCAGAAAAACCGTTGGCACGAATCCGTGTGGCATGGCATGACGTAGGCTACAAGACATTCATTGTACTGTAATCAAGTATTTAACCATAAAAATATGCAGTAATACATGGATATCCTTGTTTGTGAATTATAGGAGTAACATTTAGTGACATTAAGGTCCAGCCCAGCTGACTAGAGTTACTTTGTGTCACCTTTGACCCTGTCCTGTATGTCACTGACACAAAAGGAGTATAGAGGAAATTATATATCTCCGTAGGAAAAATTTTCTCATGAGTCAACAAGTCAATAAGCCATTGCACTGGATTGTGATTAATGCAATCAAGTTTTCAAATCGATTTCTCTTTTCTTCTTGGTTTTGGTCATGATTCAGCAGAAAAATGACAATCTGCCAAAAATAGTTATTTTAAATGTACCAAGTATTTATCGTACAATGTAGGCATACAAGAACAGCAAGCAAGTCGAAATGGAAAAATTACTCAACTTATTTTTGTATCGAAAAGACAGAAAAAAGGAAACACACACATAAGCCTATTATCGCAAGCCATCAAAAACGGCTGTAAGAATGTTGTAATGGTATTTTGCTGGTGGTGATTGATATTTTGTCATCATGATCATCATCAGCTCTATAAACGTTTTTGAGTTTTCTTGCTAGAACGGCGTTTTTCATGCTTCACTGATTGTAATTCGATATGGAATTTTTCCTCTCTCTCATGTGTGTGGGGACAGAGCTATCGACTGACTGACTACTTGTGATAGAGAATTCAAAATTATAAGAAAGAGAGAGCTGTTTGGTGTGACTTATTCAGATGAGGAGAATGCAAACAATAATATGCCATGATCGATATTTTACTCTTTTATTTTTTATTGAACGTGTGTGCATAGGGCATAGCACGTAATGATACCAAAAATGTGAGAGAAACCGTCAAACACGTCAACAGCAAGTCTCGATTTGAACTGCGATTGTCATTTAATATGCAACCAGACTTGTGCATAGACTTTAGACCACCTCTCTCGTAAAATTTTTTAACAAATGTAGAGGGACAAAATCAAGTATTATTATTAGTGAGTGAAATATTATGCTTTATAGCAGCTTCATGGTACATTTGTAATACATACATCACAAATTACAACATAACATCACAGAGATAAATTGGGTGATAGTTTACAACAGACAACAGGCAATAAAACATACACGCAATCAGTATTTACATGAACCTCTGACTTGTGTTGTAATAATTATTCCATGTCATAAATTCCGATTACCAGGAAAGAGTATAAACACCTCAGTTCTTCCCAATTATTGCATTTTATTTGTCTCTGTCTGTACAGTCCGCTATAGAGCCAGCAGAGTTCACAAAACATGAGACTGACGACATTCCTGGTTTAAATGCTCAAAGGAAGTACATCCACATAAGCCTAATGACAATCAATGATTTTATAGCTAAATTATCTACAACATTATTAAGTAGCCAAAGAGAATTCACCGGGTACTTTATGTACTTGCTCGATTGTGTCTGTGTGGTTGTCCGCCGCATCTGCATCGTGTGTTTTTCATCATCATGGGGTAATGCATTAGTCCAATGTCCAAATAGAGATCCGGTATCGATTGACGGCAACCGTTAGAAACCGTTAAATTTCAAAATAGAGTTACATATTGCATGTTTATCAACTACATAAGCACTGCGTTGTCTACCTATAACTTGTAGTAGAGTTTTACAAAGTAAAGACGCTTTTAGTTACAATACGTACTCCGCCAATCTGGCTACTTTTATCAACAAACTTACAATCATCACCCAATGGTTGATTACGTTATATGTAGGTACTATATAGATTGTATCAAAATTAGTTCTTGTAGATTCTGGACTTCTGTTCAGACTTTGATTTGCTTAGCCCATTTAACAAATATTATCCCCTTATCGTATCAATACGCATTTCCCTTGAGTTTAATCAGCTACCGTCAGTCACACTGTCTTTTGTTAATCCTTTTAAGCCGAAACCCCATTTGCATGAAAAAGGAAACTTTTGATTTACCACGGGAAAATTAGCAGTTTCTGGAATAAAAGCTTTTTACAGTATACAGAATTGTATGTCTGGATGGGGCTTATTCCATGAAATACCCTCAAGTAGTATGCTAGTGCACTTCATCAACAATAACCCTACATAGAATAGAAACCACCACAACTTCTTTGCATGACCATTTTCTTGTGTGTTTGCCCATCTACCGCAGTTTTTATTACTTATTACTTTATTACTTACCAGTCTTACTACCGCCGCATTCAATAACTATTGCAAGCACCTTATACCTATAAGAGAAGTAAGTAACATTCATCCAGATTCCAGTCAAATACCAGCGAGCAAGGTTGCTTTTGACTTTTTTGTGATTCTCCTGCGGAGTGGAACACATCATCAAGTTCATTGCTCACAGCGCAGCTTCGCACTCATTTCTGCATTGCGTGCAATCCATTTCCCGTATGTGAAGAAAAGACTGACTGAACCAACTTCCTATTAACAAAGGTCGGTGACCATACTATATTGTCAATTGAAATTTTCTCAAAATTTCAGTTAAATTTCTGGTTGTTCAATTTATAAAAAATAATATTTTCGGTTTTTTAGATGTGCGGAATCTGGGCATACATCCTGAAACATCGGGGCGAATTGAGCGATGAGCTCAAAGCCCGATTGTACACTGCGTTCACAAAAATTAAACATCGAGGACCTGATCGCTCGGACTTTATTGAGTTTGACCTGCTGGTTCCCTTCTTCCTTGGTTTTCACCGTTTGGCCATTATGGACAAATCCGTTAACGGAGATCAACCGTATGTTTGCACCTGGAAGGATCACACAATTTACGCCTTGTGCAATGGGGAATTGTACAATTACCGTAAACTCAAGGAAAAATATCAATTGGATATGCACTCCGATTGTGATTGTGAGGTGATCCCTCTTATCTATCGCACTCATGGCATCGAGACACTGATGAATGAAGTCAGAGGGGGAGAGTTTGCCTTCATCATCTTGGACATTGACATGGAATCAAGAAGACTTGTGATCCACGTGGGGCACGATCCAACTGGAGTTCGTCCCTTGTTCTATGCTGAAGATAAAGACGGCATAGCTTTCTCCTCGGAGCTAGCAGGCATCGTGGGAATTGCAGATCAAAAGGAAATTCAACTGTTTCCTCCTGGCAGCTATATGACCATGACATTAGACCTCAACGGGAAAGTCAGTATTTCCAAGAACATTTTCAAGTACCTCGACTTTGACAAGATTCCACCGTTTATTGAGCAAAATGGACTGAACGTTTTCAGTGCAGCATACTTGGATAAAGCCTGCTCAAACGTAAGAATTTGTCTTGTAAAACCACGTTCTTTCCAACATCCAATTAGTAATTTATTCAATAACTGGTTTTGTTATCATCAAATTTAATGTATGTTTTGCAGATCCGAAGCACATTGGAAAAATGTGTGATTGAGATGATGCACGCTGACAGGCCACTTGGCGCTCTTCTCTCTGGTGGTCTAGACTCTAGCTTGGTTGTTGGAATTGCAGCTCGTCATTTGAGAAAAACCACAGGAAAAAAGCTTCGCACTTTTTCAATCGGCATGCCAGGAGGAACCGACGGTCCATACGCTCAAAAAGTTGCTGATTTTTGTGGAACTGATCACACCCACTTTGAGCTGACAACACAAGATTTTCTTGACGCTATTCGAGATGTAATCCGGGCCATTGGCACTTTTGACATCACAACTGTACGCGCTTCCGTGGGTCAATATCTCGTTTGCAAAAAAATTGCAGCTGAAACTGACATCACGGTACTTCTTATCGGTGATGGCTCTGATGAACTGTGCTCGGGCTACATGTACTTCCACAAGGCACCCAACCCTCAAGAGTCTCACTTGGAGAACTGCAGACTTCTCAAAGAAATTGGCATGTACGATGTGCTTCGTGCTGATCGGGGCATTGCACGACATGGGCTTGAGGCAAGATGCCCATTTCTCTCATATGATTTCATCAATATGTATCTCAGCTTGGATTGTAGGATCAGGGTCCCAATTGAAGGTGTTGAGAAGTGGTTACTCCGTAGAGCATTCTCTCCTGACTTGGGCGAAGCCGTAATTCCCGAGGATGTAAGAGTCCGGCCTAAATGTGCCTTCTCCGATGGCGTCTCAAAGAAGGAAAAATCATGGTTCCAGATTATTGGCGAGATGGCTGACACAATGTACAAGGATGATGAGTTGAAGAAAGCAAAGGAAACTTATGCACATGTTCCACCCGTCTCCTTCGAATCGCTCTACTACAGGAAAACTTTTGAGGAGTTCTATGGGTCCACAGCTCATATCATTCCACATTACTGGCTACCGAAATGGTGTGGAGACATCAATGAACCTAGCGCAAGAGTTCTAGAGGTTTGCAGAGAGTAGAAGATGGAAGAAATGGAGAAGTAGAAGTTATATATTCATCCAACATTAAAATTGGTCATCAATCATCATAGTTCATTGCAATACTTCTAACTCCCAAAATTTGTTTATGAAATAATGTATTCTAAATATTGCTCAAAGAATTTTCTGATGTTTAAACTATTTATGACCTATTTACACATGAAACTAAGTACTCCCGTAATTAGTATCTCGAGAATTCTGTTACGCTATTTCAATTTGTTGTTTCTACAATCGCTTTTATCAGTGTTTCAATAAAAAAATTCAAAAAGCCAAGGTTCAGATTTTTTTCCGATAATTTTTCTTTAACACCACCAAGAGGTACTTTTATCGATGACAATGTATTCCTCGGTTTCATAACATCTTGTACTAATCGTAAGAATAAGAATGCGGAAGCGGGCAGGTCACATCTCAGCCACAGACTTAAGAAAAAATGATAATGACATTTTTGGAAACACGGGAAAACTATACCATAACGAATTCCTGCGGTCGAAGACACAGACGCCAGTTATCTGATTGACAGTTTATGGATATATGGGGTTTTTGAATGACAAATAACGTCACGCAGATAAATTAAGAACATAGTTTGGAAAATTTTTGACAGTTCTTCAAAATCGAATGAGCATTTGTTTATTTTTAATCACAGATATCTCAGTGTTTCTTTAAAATATTTTTGTAGGTTATCCTGAAAGGAGCACGTGTTGAAATAAACGTGATGATGCCATTATTATCACCGCAGACCGCCAGTAGTGAGCCAAGTACCTCTTATTCTTTAAATCAAAAAGTTGTCTCAGTCTCAACTATGTTTATCCTGACAAATTTTATCTTTTGACCAGTCGCTTCCTTTGATAGTGTCCAAGTTGGAGGTGACGAATAAATACAAAAAGTTGATGAGAAGATGTGTATTCAAAAACTGGTTTGTCAATCCAGGAGTCATAAGGATTCAAAAGTACAAACTGGAACATTTACTGACAACACATAACAGTCATTTGACAAACATCAGACATCAGATAACCTGACTGAAGTGAAAGTACTGAAAATCTGCATGCCAATAATCAGTGAAGTTGTCCATGTCATTAATACAAACGTGCTCATATTCTTAGGAACCATCTATAAAATACAGCAAATAAATTATATGTACATTATCATGATTTTCTAACAATTCTTGAGATTATTTTGAAGACTTTGGTCAAGACTACAATAATGATCTATAAAATTTCGATGCATTTGATGGTTTCATTTGCAGTTTTGATACAATATTTTGTTTGCGTAATAACTTTTGGAATGCGCGTATAACATTGCTTCTATTTCTATACACCTATAACTACTATACAAAGCGCGTGTGCTTAATTTGCGAAGTATTATACAATTAAGAAAAACGAAAGGAAAACTTTGAAACGTTTCATAAGACTCTTATGTGAAGGAAGGAAGGATCTGGGAAGTGACGATTTATCTGAAGAATTCGATTGGATTCTGGAAGAACCCAGTCAGATTGTAAAGTATTTTACACCAAAGTCCATTTTCATCCCCAATTATTATCTTTCAGGAGTCATAAGCCAGTATGAAATGCTAACTAACAGGGAAAAGGTCACTGTGAAAGTAGCATTTTGGAAATTAGAGAATGTGTTGGTGATTCTACTGCAAAATAGAAAGTAAAAATGCAACCAAATAAGGTGGGTAGGCAAGTAGATTCTGTAGGGGAGGTATTTTGTCCTAATACAAGCAAAATACATATATCGCATGTTACACTGCCATTGTAATATTAAGTAAGCTGCGACAACCTAACCCTACATGGTAAACATGTTGTGCTTGCAGTAATTTATTGTCCGTTTTTCACGCAAGATTAAAGTAAAATTACCAGTCAATAATTATTCACATGTTGGTCTTATCGCTAGACTTTAGAGCTAAACGCGTTCTCGTGAACCTTTTACATTACGCAGAGACATCACTTTCAGAAGTTGATGGCGCAATATGTTACTTATATTTTATATTCTGTACAAAGTTTTTCTATATCCAGTTGAGTTTTCAAAGAATGATGAATCATCATAGATCTCATGAAGATGTGTTGCTGCTGAATTGATGTAGAATTTTCGAAGTTTATCTTAATCTATGATCCTATAATTTGTATGGGTGCGCAAAAAGTCAACAACAAGATGTTTGACATAAGCAATTTGTTCGTTTAAAAATTTTTATATTGACGATCATGAAAATGACAGCTAAAAAAATTTTAATCTCTATATTTCTGCACAACTGTGCTAGTAGAAATACAAGAATATTAACCAGTTTATACATTTCATTGTTGTGAATTTATGATACATGGATGTTTCACTTCAGTTTGTCGTTCACCCCATCTTTTTCCAACTAAGACAGTTAGACAATTACATTTCAAAAAAATAATCACACTTTATAACCTTGAAGTCTTCTTTATTGCATAATGATGATATATCAATTAGTTCTAATGACAATTCCTGGTCCCCTAGACTTTAACGATTTGTTAACCCTTATGCTGTCATCAAGAAATGTATAAGTAATATTGTCATGAAATGATAAATGATGACAATGGTGACTCTTTAGTCTCTCGTGCCTAAAAAGATATGTGAAAAATTGTATTCGATTTATCATCTAAATAAATGCTATATTATACACTGCATTGTTTCGCATTACGCAGTAAGTGCTTAGTGCTCATTAGTATTCGACAAAAATAAACTGCTAAGATTTGTCATTAACAGTAACATGTCATCAAATAATATTTCATCTTTTATTATACGCAGTCAAATACATTCCAAATGCTTCAGGAAAATTCTCTGCCATTCGTGACCAACAAAACAAAGACAAGGAGCATTACCGATTACTGTTTCCGTTCTTCATCGTGTCCATTGTAATTTGAAGGGCTTGGAAAATTGTACGGAGAAATGCAACACGCACTGAAAACCCTCAAGTGTTTCATACAGCCAAGTGTCCCATTGCACGTTTAGTGCACTTGTCACATGAATTTCGACGATTTTTACTCATTATGAAATCCCATACATGTGCACATTATAATTATGTGAACAAGACATTTATGTGTATTGAAGCCATGATCTAAATGTTGATAGTGCGACTCTTCTAATGCTACATACATGCACCAAATTCTCAATAGTTTTACACTTGTTTGACCCTCTCATTTTCCTTTTTTCTTTGTAATCCATTGGCTTATGCGTAAATGCTTACAAAATGTTCAGTCATATTAAATACAAAAATGAGCATACAGACACTTGAAACATGCACATCATGCACTTGAAATATATTATGTGGTGCACATAATAATAATAATTATCATATCATCATATCATACCAAATCCAAGCGTTTACAAAGAACTACTTCTGTTATCTATTTACACATTTATTTATTTAGAAGAACTTTTTAGGGAAGATTCATTCAGAGCGAAAAATTAAATACTTACAAACTGTACGTGCTACGTACAATAGCGATAGACGGACACACATAATATGCTGGAAAATGGTGCAAGTGATGTGATACGTGATGATGATTAAGATGAAGCAGTAATTTTACAATGCGTTTTAGTAGAAATTGTTACAGTTGTAAGTAGCAGTTTTGCTTCGTGTGTGAATAGCCGTGGCAAGTATTAATGATCATCAACATCATGATCCCGACGATGACGATAATAATGAACCCTGACTGTGTGCACCCATTTAATGAACCATACTTTAAGCCTCGTTATCAATCCCCCTACTACAACAACCTCCACCACTTAAAAGGATCAACTTTTGGATGCATTCATAACATATTCCAGCAAGATCATATCCAGTTATTTTGTAGGAGCATAGTCATTCAATGGAAATAGATCGAGCGTAAAAACAAGACCATTTTTTATGATCATGTTGGGATGAGGACAAAACGACGAATGGAATGATGATGGTCAATCGTTTTTCATTCAACATCAGTTACAACGGGAATACTAGTAGTAGTTAATTTTTGGGGTGATAGTTTTTAATATTAGTACATTACCCATCGTAGTTTGTGACCGTCGCTCTGTGTTCTTTGCTTTCTGGCTCTCTCTTCTGTGTATGATTCAATCATTAATATATTTTCCCTTGTTTCCTTTCAATATCATGATCATCCCTTATTCAAAGCTAAATACTGTGCTCCTCCCCCTACTCCTTCAGTAATATATAATAACACAAAGTATCATGACTGTTGGCTCTTCTCTGATAAAAATAACATTTTCTCTTCTCTGGAGAATGGCTCTGCTGCTGGAAAAATAAAGACTGGGAAGGCGATAGGGGAGAATTACGTGCTTAATGTTGCACCACAGTTAGCACTCATCTTGTCGTGTTGTTACTTTGTTTGGTAGTGGTGATGTGTGATATGAAAATCATTGCTGGAGACTATACTGATTTGATTGTGATGTAAGGCTTTCTGTGTGTTGTTGTGTGCTGCAACAACAACGGAACCAGAGGAAGTCAAGGAAATGTGTTATCTGAATCGACACCTCGAAAGCCAACAACAGCAGCACCATTCGCAGTGGTGCTGGTGTTGCACCTCGTCTTCCATGAAAACAATGAGCTAATTAAGTACTCCTTCACATATAATAATAACCAGTATATAATCTATTCTTCTGCAATACAGTGAGTTACTTTTGTGCTGTTTTACGATAAAAAATTAATGTCTTAGAAATTTTGATAAATTGTGAATGACCATGAAAAGGTTACGTCTTGTAGAAGCCCGTGGCGAAAGTGCCAGTGAACTGATTAGGATGAGATGGGGTGGTGGAAAAAACAATAAAGTTATGGAGGGTGGGAATCCTAGTTTCAGTTGTGGCGGTGACCTTCTAGTGAAATTTAAGCATGGTTCTAATTCAAAAGGCACAACAGCAGCATTATCATCATCAACGCATTCGCTGTTTTCTGTGATATTTTTGTCACTACTTGTATGCATGATGAGCAATTTCGCAAATATTATTCTAGTGACTGCAGTTAGCACATACTCCTCCTCCCACCTTTCCACCGGTTTATCATCTAGGTATATTAATTACAGTGACGAAGTGGGCGACAATAAGTCGTACAAGCAAAGATGGACAGCGGATCAATTACTTCAAGCGAATTTCAACAGAACAACCAGTCGGGATGATGACGTACACATCTGCAAGTATATCAACTGTACATCCTTACCCAACATTTTTTTTCTCTCAAAATATTTTGAGATTTTTACAAGATATATTTTTGCTTTTTGTGTTCCAAAGTTTCTTTGTGCTAAAATTGTACAAATATGTTTTATTTTAATTGTTGAGAAGTCAATCATGACGGGGAAGGGTCAGTCAACTCGGAATATCTCTTTGAGGATGATATTTTCATGCAAAATGTGAAAGATAACCATATCAAAATTGTATCACGTGGACGAAGGGCAGCAACTGCAAGACGGGAGCGCATTTGGGACTTTGGGGTGATTCCATACGAAATCGATGGAAATTTTAGTGGAGCACACAAGACATTATTTAAACAGGTTAAATGGAAAACAAAACCGTTAATATTTATGTATGATTTCTTTCAAGTGCGTTGTTTCTATTTGTAAATGACATTTTTACACAAAATTCGTTATCTTGATCCATTAAGCTGATATGAAAGTCTTAAACTTTTTTACATAATAAACAGACCATTGAGTACACCATGCATGCATAACATTTTTAATATTTATGTTATATCATCAAATATTACTTCTACGTCTGTAATTTCAGATAATCTAGAGCTTGTGACGCTTGCTTTTTAGTGAATAACATCTTTCTTCACTTTACTTGCAGGCAATGCGCCATTGGGAGAATTCCACTTGCGTTAAGTTTGTGGAACGCACGGAAGAGCACCCCAACTACATTGTGTTCACGGAGAAGGCTTGCGGCTGCTGCAGCTTTGTAGGAAAACGGGGCAATGGGCCACAAGTACGAAGATGTACTAAAATCATTAAGCATAATTATTATGATGATCATGAAAACAATAATTTGAATGAACAATAATGGCAATATGAGAAAGGAGATGTGGAGTTTTGTTTTTAAAACGTTTATGTGTCAAACTTACCTAAATAGGCCATCAGTATTGGAAAGAATTGCGACAAATTTGGCATCGTCGTTCATGAGCTTGGGCACGCCGTTGGTTTCTGGCATGAACACACACGGCCGGATAGGGATGACCATGTGGTTATCATTCGAGAAAATATTATGATTGGACAAGAGTACAACTTTAATAAGCTTACCGCTGAGGAAGTCAACTCACTTGGAGAAAATTATGATTTCGACTCTATCATGCACTATGCCAGAAACACTTTCTCCAGGGTATGAATGAACTGTGGAAAATGCTAATAATTAATTGACAAATACAGCAAGCTTAACTTTAAGTTGAATAATGATGTCCTTTTCAGAGCACGTTTTTGGACACCATATTACCGAGAGAAGACCCAAACTCAAGACATCGGCCGGAAATTGGGCAAAGAATTAGGCTTAGTTTGGGAGATATTGCACAAGCAAACAGACTCTACAAATGTCCAAGTGCGTGAGAAAATGTATTCAACAAAATTCTAAATTTGAAACAGGTTTGGAATGTTTATTATTATTAAATGAAATGATTTCTTGTAGAATGTGGGAGAACGCTTCTTGAGCCGTCTGGTTGGTTCGCTAGCCCCTATCATCCTTCCACATATTCCAATCAATCCGGCGGTAATTCTTCTCCAGGTTCATCTTCTGTGGTAGATCGGTCAGTTGGCTTAGCATTACCTCCTCCGCAAGTGTTACATGGAGAAAAATGTGAGTGGAGAATAGTGGCGACTCATGGAGAAACGATTGTACTGAACATCACCGACTTTGACCTCCCCTTCTCGGATGGATGCAAGCATGACTACCTTGAAATTAGAGATGGCTACTGGCACAAGTCTCCTCTTCTTGGTCGGTTTTGTGGACCCAATCTCCGTTTTGATAGACCGATAATTTCCTCAGGCTCCCGCATGGTGCTGACGTACTCAACAACAAAGAGTGTAGAAAGCTACCGAGGTTTTCAAGCATTTTACGAGGCAATTTGTGGAGGAGATCTTTTGGGAGAGAATGGACACTTGGAGTCCCCAAACTTCCCAGATGAGTATTTAGCATCAAAAGAATGTATTTGGAGGATTACAGTTCCAGAAGGCTACCAAGTTTCTTTGCAGTTTCACAGCTTTGAAATAGAGAACCATGAAAACTGCGTTTACGACTTCCTGGAAATAAGAGATGGGCTCACACAAAACAGTACTCTGCTAGGAACATACTGCGGCTACTATCCTCCAGCTCCATTGACCAGCTCTTCCAATCAACTTTGGGTGAGATTCATTTCTGATGGGAGTGTGCAGAAGGCAGGATTCTCAGCTAGCTATCAAAAAGAGTTGGACGAGTGTGCCAGAGGATTGGATGATTGTGAACACACATGCAAAAATACGATTGGTTGGTACACATATTACATGATTAAGAAAAATTATGGCGCTTATTATGACAATAATGTTGATGGGCAGCAATGAAAATATTATGATAAATAAATTAGCATTAATCAAAAGGACAATTACATGACAGAAGCGAGCATAACACATAGCTGTCATTAAAATTGAATTGTTTACGATCGGGATTGTGAATGCTGATGATAAGAATAAATAGGTATATGATTTTGAAACAGGGTCATACACGTGTGGTTGTAAATTTGGGTTTGAACTACACTCCAACGGGAGGGAATGTGAGGATGCGTGTGGAGGCATCATTGAAGAAGAAAATGGAACTTTGACCTCTCCCAGCTTCCCAAATTTATACCCAAGCAATAAGCACTGCGCTTGGGAAATCATTGCACCACCACAGACCAGAATCACAATCAACTTTACACATTTTGATCTTGAAGGGAACAATGTATGATGAGATAATTTAACTATAAAAACTAACATGCTTGAACGGTTAAAAAACTTGATGTGTAATTTTATTTATAGCAAGAATGCGACTATGACAGTGTCGAGGTTTACAGTAAATTGAGCCAAGATGAAATGAAACGACATGGGTCTTTTTGCGGCTCAAGGCCTCCGTCTATGATCACATCCGAGGGAAATTCCATACGTATCGTTTTTACTTCTGACAATTCCGTACAAAAGACTGGATTTGCTCTGGTGTACTTTACAGGTAAAGTTTTATGACCATCATGGGGTCAAACTAAATTTGTCAAATATCACTAATAAATGATTTTCATGCCTTCCTCCAGACAAAGATGAATGTGCCACAGAAAACGGAGGCTGCGCTCAAATATGTCGCAATACTGTTGGCTCGTACATGTGTCTATGTTACAATGGGTTCACCCTGCACTCCAATGGGCATGATTGTAAAGAGGGTGGATGCAAATTTGATTTGAATACACCCTCTCCCACGAACGAACTTTCCTCACCAAATTATCCCGAACCTTACCCAGGAAAGAAAGAATGCATATGGATCATATCCACAATCCAGGGCCATCGTGTGAAGTTAATTTTTGATGAACTGGAAGTTGAGCAACATCCAGAGTGCACCTATGATGCGGTCCATATTTTTGATGGCAGCAATTCTGACATGACCGTACTGGGGAAATTTTGTGGGAGTAAGATCCCTCCTCCTGTGACGTCAAGTTCTAATCAAATGATGATATTATTCAAATCGGATGGAAGTGTGCACCGGAGAGGTTTCCATGCAAGACATTACAGTGGTACGTGGTCAGTATTTTCAAAATGATTTCATTTTTTGCTTCCCATGCATTTTGGTTATACCCAGAGATTTATATCCTTGCAGTTTGCGGAGGTTTACTTTTTGCAACGACACAAGAGGAGTACATTTACTCTCATGCAAACTACGGTGACTCAACGTATGGTGACAGTGAAGACTGTGAATGGATCATTGAGATGGCTGCGGATGAGGAAGGCGGCACGGAGACCGATGACCTTCTCATTGATCATGAAGAATCATGGCAGCAACGACAGCAAGCTTTGGGACCAATGGATTACGTCATTGAGTTGACCTTTCTCAGCTTCGAGGTGGAAGATGAAAATGATTGTGCATTTGATTTTGTTGAGGTAGAAAATTGTTGCATTTTACATTTATTACTGCTGTTTTATGCATAGTTTTTTTATGCAAAAAAATCTTTTGAAATACAAAACCCAGATTTTCAACGGAGATGATGCTAGCGTTCAATCTAAATCCCTGGGTCGGTACTGCGGTAATAGATTGCCCCCACCAATACGCAGTGAAGAAAATGGCGCACTCCTCATTCGATTCAAGTCTGATGACACGGTAAACGCCAAAGGGTTTGCTGCTGTTTACCGTGCAATAAGCAGCGTTGAAGTGAATAACAAAGGGCCACCAATCATAAAAATTCCTCCTCCAGTGCCAATTAATCCCCAAACTTCTCTCAATAACACAGCACCTGTAATACCTCCAACTGGACAGACGAATACTGGTAACACAAATATAAATCACATGATTAATAATGATTCCCAGGAAAATGCGTCGGTGGTGGTAGAGGGAAAGCGAAGTGGCAGAGGAGTGGAGCATGTTCAAACTGCAATTACAGAATCTCCGGCATCATCCTCATCTTCTGTGGAATCGGAAAATGCTTCAGTTGTAATTGAAGCGTCGTCATCAGGTTCTTCAGAAAATCAGCAGCAACGCCTACCAAATATGCAACGACAGGCCAGAAGGCAAAGAAAAAAATTTCCAAAGTTGTAATAAATTTTTAAAAATTGATTTCTTTCTGGAAATGTAAATAGTCAGCCTACTACTAAAATAAGATATTTAATGTATCTTTATAGTTTTTATACACCTTAAAACTTATAACAATATGATGAATAGTGTTCCACTTATTATTTGACAAAGTTTTTTTTTGCATTTAACTTTTTAGTCAGTGCCAAAACGTTTAAATTATTATTAAATTGCTCATTTTCTCTTTAACGTTTTCTTCAATACTTATATGTTTATATACTGCATTACTGTTTGTAAAATAGAAATAATTTTTGTGACCAAGCTTATGACAATGTAGGAAGGTTGAGCTTCTTAAGTAGATGAATCGCAGTCGAGCAAATTCACCTAAATCTTTAAATGCATTTATCGTTTACCATATTTCGTTTAAACGTGCCTTTCAATAAATATTGTAAAGATTGTTCATTAACTTATGACATTTCAAAATTTGTGCATTTCATTTTTGTGTACGTTTTTGTTATGTGCGTGTGTTTGTGTCGTCAAATAAACTAATTCGCGAGTTGTTTTATTGTATAAATTTCACAATATGTCGGATTCAATTTCATCTCAAAGGTCGATTTTAATTGCTGAGAATTTTGAATCAGTAATTACACAGGATCTTGCATTCGCATTAGAATGCATGTGTGTGGAAATTCAGTCATTTGCATGTGTCTAATATGCTTACTTCTTGCTTCAATCATTCGTTTATTTCGTGGTTGGAGTTGGACTTGAAGCATAAATAAAAAGTCAGAGACATTCCAAATGAAAATTGATAATATACATGCTTTCCTATGCAGACGTAGTTTCATATTATTTCACTGTTTCCTACGTACATGGGTTCGTTTCACAAATATAATGCCGTTCAAGGCCATGAATTTTGGATGTCTTATAGATATGAATAGTACGGCTCTTCCCTTCTCGGTGGATCAGAAACAGATCACGTTCTTGCCCAGCTACACACTAAGGTTGGAATATACCGTCAGCATGAGACAAAATGAAAAAAGCCGGAGCCCATCGACACTTTTATATATCGCTTACATGATCCCACCTAATTCTGCTTTGTAGTATCCAGCAATGTTAAAAGCACAGTGGAATCAAGTAGGAGTTTTGTTCATACCTCTTCTGTTCCATGACTGCCTGCCTTCTTGCTATTTCTTTTCTCCTGAAATATCGTATCAGAAGCACGTTTTCACCTTTGGTTCCACACATTTATCGAAATACATTTTCGATTTTATTCAATTTCCACAGATATCAACTTTCACTTTCTCGCACAAGATTGTTAATCATTATGGCTCTCAACAAATTGGCTATTGATTCCATTGACTTGACTGGAAAGTCTGTTCTTATCCGGTAAACCGAAATCATATTTGTATCTGATTAATCTTACAAATATTAAGCTGTTTTTGGAATCGGTAATCATCCTTCTAAATGAATTTTGTAGAGTTGACTTCAACGTTCCTATCAAAGATGGGAAAATTACCAACAACCAGAGAATCACTGCTGCTCTTGACACCGTCAATCATGCTTTAAAGTCAGCAAAGAAAGTTATCTTGATGTCCCATTTGGGAAGGCCCGATGGATCCCCAAATCCCAAGTACACATTAAAACCAGTTGCTGACGAGTTGAAAACCCTACTGAACCGTGAAGTCTTGTTCTTGGACGACTGCGTCGGAGAGAAGGTTGAAAAAGCGGTGGCAGATGCACCAGACGGAAGTTTAATTCTCTTGGAGAATCTTCGTTTCCACCTCGCAGAGGAGGGAAAGGGCGTTGACGCTTCAGGAAACAAGGTAAAAGCAGATCCGGCAGCAGTTAAGGCATTTAGGGAAAGTCTTCGGAAACTGGGAGATGTATACATTAACGACGCCTTTGGAACAGCCCATCGAGCTCATAGTTCAATGCTCGGTGAAGGATATGAACAGAGAGCATCAGGATTTTTGTTGAAGAAAGAGTTGGCATATTTTGCCAAAGCTTTGGACAACCCAGAACGACCCTTTTTGGCCATTTTGGGAGGTGCTAAGGTTGCCGACAAGATCCAACTCATTGAGAATCTCCTGGATAAAGTAGATGAAATGATTATTGGAGGTGGAATGGCTTTCACTTTCCTGAAGCAAATGTCAAATATGAACATTGGAAGCTCTCTTTTTGACGAGGAGGGATCAAAGATCATTGGAAAGATTTTGGAGAAGGCGGAGAAAAACAAGGTAAAAATCCACTTACCTGTGGATGTCGTTACAGCCGATAAGTTTGCAGAGGATGCCCAAGTTGGAAGCGCAACAGTCGCCAGTGGTATTCCTGACGGATGGATGGGTTTAGACATTGGACCAGAGACAGTTAAAAATTATCTGGAGCCTGTCCGTAGAGCTAAGGTGATTGTGTGGAATGGTCCCATGGGCGTTTTTGAATTCCCCAACTTTGCCAACGGTACAAAGAGTTTGATGGATGAAATCGTAAATGTTACCAAAACTGGCGCTGTGACAATAATTGGAGGAGGTGACACTGCCACGTGTGCTGCCAAATACAAGACAGAGGATCTCGTCAGTCACGTTAGCACTGGAGGTGGAGCCAGCTTGGAACTTCTTGAAGGTAGTAGCTACATGCTTGAATTCAAATTATGCAAAATGCCGTTAAAAATCTAATACGAACCATGGATAAATTGAAACTTTTATGGAATTTTTAGGCAAAGTCCTTCCCGGAGTTGCAGCTCTTTCAGACGCATAGATTTTTGGCTTTTTTTGTCAAATTGAAAAACGTCAGTTAAAAATTGGTAGCAGACTGATAATGAGGAAAATATCGTATGTATCTGTGGTATAGGTGAAATCATGAAATGATTACTAGAATTCCAGTCACATTTAAATGAAACAATACGTCGTAGGTATAGCTTTAAAATGTATATGAACCACCAAATAATGATGAATAAAGAAGAATAGTTTCATTAAAAATGTAAGAATAATAATACTGGCTATGTGTATTGCTTTTCAATATCTTTATTGATAAATATTTCAGTCACCGTTGAAAAAATAATACAACAGTACATATAGTTTATCTTAAGCAAAAGGTTGATAACATAAAAACGACACAACTTACTATGTGAAATGAAAAGGTACATTGTGTAGGTATTAAAACATTAAATATAGGTTTTTAATATATAATAATTAACAGTTACATTTGGTTGGTAAACTCAACAATAGACAACTCGATTCGAGTTATTCGATATTTAGCTCTTTTCGATTGCTCAATAATTAACTAGTCATTAATACTTAAACAAAATAGCGTTCGATGGGATCACAGTTTTTCTCATTACAATGCAATACCGTCACTTATATTGCAGGTTATCTCTTACAGCTACTAACTACTTCTAAAAACCTGACGAACATTAGTACTTTGTCATTTTGCTCTTCTTTATAACTATTGCGTTACATGAAGCTGTACAAAAATATCATCGTTTCCTTAAAAATATATGCCTGACTAATTTTCTACAAAAACCGTTTACTAGACTGGAAACTGTGTAGAAATTGCACAATTTTCTACATAAATTAAATTAATTGTCCATGGGACAGTCGACAGTGTTGTTGTCGGGTTTCTGCATAGAGCCTTTTGTGTGTTGCATGTAAAACTACTTAAATTATATGAGTCTCTGTGTACTCCTCCCCTCTCGGAATTATTTTTAAAAACCTTACTTGTGTATTAAGTGGGTAAAAATACTCTTTATAGTAGTGGTAATTGATCTCCTTAGCCAATAGTATCACAATTGAACGACCCTGAGTGAAAACAGGTTCAAAGGTCGGCAGACTATAAAACGTTGAATATTTCATAAGGTATGCATATATCATAGAAATTGTTACTGAATACAAAACCATAATCATATTACTGCAAAATGGTAATATTTAATATATGATGAATCTATATCTAATTAGATACCTTAACTAAGATGTATCGTGCTACCTAGGCCCTTCCTTTGGGATTTAATTTTTTGTATTTTATGATGATTGATTGATAATGAAAGATGTATCCAGCCAGAATTCCGCTGAAGAAGAACCCTGCTTGAATTTAAGGGATGTAATTTTGAATTTCTTCCATCTGAAACGTTGCAAAACTGTTAAGTTTGCTGCTATCATTTGTTACTTTAGCTAGTTGTACATATCCCTCGACAAAATCCTTGATTTTTTTTATTAGCTCATTGCCCCCGTCGTCTTCAGTGGAGAGCAAGCTTAAGGTGCTTGAATTTGTAACGCCGCTCGAAGATCCCTCTTCCGATAAATTGAAACTTCTTGTTAAGCCTGATCCGTACAACTCTATAATTTTCATAAAGTTGACGTATTCCATGTCATAAGACACCTGACCCGGCTTGGCCATAACTTGACAAAAGTAAAATGGGTTGAAGTGGTTATGTTCTGTCACATAGGTGCCATTGCAATGGTAGCAAGGTGTGTACTTGATGGGGTAGGAATCTTTGAGTTTGGAATCATTAAAGCCAAGTTTTACTTCAAGTGGAGGACGCTTAACGGGACTGGGGGTGATTTCTGGTTGAGGTTCACTAGCTGTTGACTCAATTGAATGTCGTCTTTCGCCTCTCTTTAGCCTTGTCAAATCAACTTCCCCCAGAGCCAGTTTCGCCTCAGACTGGTCCACATCTACATCTCCCAAGTGAAAACTGACCCGACCACAATCACCTTCATCTTGGCTACTTTCTGCCAACCCCAAGTCACTACCTTCTTCAGAGACAATTGACCATTTACGACCACTTTGGTACATTGATGAAGAAGATACCGCATGCAGTCTGGAACTGGACCCTTCCAGCTCGATACCTGAGTCAACACAATCCAACTCATTTGCAGAGGAGGCTAATGATATCACATCCGTACCGGTCTCCACAAGACTATCTCGACGCGAGTCTAACAAATTGCACTTGCACACACAAGTTCTTAGGAACATTTTCATAAAGTACAGGATGGCCTTGACCTCAGTCCATTTCTTCAAATTGAGCACAATACAACTATCCATGTTGGTTAGAATCAACTCCAAAAACTTGCAGACTAGCTTAACATTTACCATGTCAGGAAGGGGTGGCTTCACCAACGATAGATTGACGACATGGGGGTTTGTGAGAAAATCAGTAAGGTCATGACTCAGTGTAGTACTAATGTTCTTCAGCCCGGTAGCAAAGTGGTTACTGTTGTGGTAAAAGTTTTGGGTGATGTTAGAGAGAGGGTTGAGCATTAATTTTTCAATGAGAGGTGACAAGTATGGGAATGGAATCTTTGCTGACGGTTCATCTGGGCTACTGCTGCTGGAATCTTCCTGGGAAAGAATCCACACTAAAGCTAGATTAGTCTTGTAGCTGTCTATGCGACCAGGAAGTGACCGGGTCTGTGGAAATGCTGATTGGCTACTACTTCTTGACGAGGGTCGCGGGTTGAATAACGGCAGAGAGAAAGTCTTGGCGGCACCTGCATGTGTACTAGACGAGGAAATAGCACCACCCCCAGAGTCATAGCCTGAGGAGGAATGGTCCGACGATGAGGATGAGTAATCTACTACCGTGGCTGCAAAATTATTAATCATTTTGTTAACTGCTAGCAAATGAAACACAGATATTCATAGATATAGGCATATTATAGAACTCACCACTTTTTGAATTTGTACTGTTGTTGCGGTTGTTGGTATTGCTATAAGAGCCCAACTCAAAAATCTTGGACCAAATGTATAACGTTTTGTTCGGCATGTCTTGACCCTCCAATTTCCACTTGCAGAACCTTTTATGGCCGAAATTCGGAGGTAGCTCCATTGTACTTGATGTCGACGCGAGGGGCACACATCCAAACACATATTCCCCCAACTCCTTTAATAACTTAGGATCAGTCGGTTTCAAATAAACATAGTCAGAGCTGACGTGCTCACTGTCAAAGAGAATCTTGCGGCCGCGACGATCACAGTCCCTATATACTATCAGTCTGCTGGAAACTTGGGAGGATCTGCACCAATTCAAAACAACAAAATCGAATGAAATTTCACATCAATCACTACACAAAGCTTCAATGAATAACATTTTGAGTACTTACCCCTTGGAAGACGACGCTGTAGGAGCGGAACAATGACTGCCGCCGCTTACCGCAGCTAGCGTCTCCGTATCCAGATGATGAATTGGAAGACCATAATGGCATCGACTAGTTTTACAACAGTGGTCCACACCTGGCGCCACATCTGAGGTGGGTTCGATAGTAGCTGCCTCCGCGATCAAATTTTTAAGTTGGGTGAAAAACTTGGAAAAGGCATTTGGAGTTTTGCTACCACTCCCACTGGAGGATGAAGCCGCGGATTCCCCAGCTCTAGCGGAGGGTGTTGGTGTTGAAGCAGCAGATTGCTGATGAGCTGGAGAATTATTCGGTGTTTGACTACGTCGTGGGGATGAGCCATATGAGGGGAATTCCATATTTTAACTCCTCGCAACTGTATACTAAAGATCCCTCTTCATTTAATATGATTGGTGGCGGTGGAACACTAGGAATATTAGGTTTCTGTGGGGGCAAACTAAAGGGGGAACGGAGAAATGAAGGATGCAGAGACGAGGAAAATGGGATATTTCTTGTTGAACACATTCACAATGAGTTTTCCTATAATACTGAAACTGTCTACTTTCTTTGGTTTCCTTTTTCTGGGTGTATGGATGCTGATGCTGGTAAAATCTTTGTTCTGGAACCAATTTTAGCATTACCAATCTTATCACCTTTTAATTGCATCCGATACACATGATGAAAAATCCTGTCGTGACAGTAGGCAGAATGCATGGGCTATGGTTCAAAGGTACAAATCATCCAGGTTTTCCAGAAGTAACCTCAAATTAATTTGACAAATTATCCTTCTTTTGCAAGTTAGTGAAACAGAGCTTCTCAATTGTGACTGCTGGCTACTTGCAGGTGATCTCATCCTTTTTTCAATATTTTATTTGCCTATATGAAATCATGTGGTTTTTAGTAAGTTGTAACGCAGCAGAGTAGAGATAAATGTGCTCGTGTAAATAGGCAGGGAGGTAGACAGATAAAGTGTTATAATATACTAGAGAGCCAATGCAAACTCTACGTGATGATGATGACGTTGTTTTCCTTGTTGACGATGGTGTTGTTGATGATCATGATGTTGACGAGGAGTCTTGTGACTCCACTTCTTCACCAGCTATCAGGAGAAGATGAGATATGAGATTACTATCATGAATGAACGAATGAATGGGCTATGTAGTTTTTCTCGCTCTCTTCTTGTCTAAATATTCCTAATAGAAAAATAAATTTATTCTCATTTTCTTCGTCTTTGGAACACGGACGAGAAATTCGTGAATGAATCTTGAAAACTGAGGAGGAGTCCTAAAAAATGGGAGATGATGAGCCAAGGAATTTTTTCACCAGCAACACACAATGACGTCACATTAACCAACACTCTCACGTTCAATATTTATTGCAATTTCTCTAAAAACTGCTCACACACGAAATTCCTCAACTGCAATTTTAGCATTTGCAAGAGCAAATATATCTTTAGCTGTGCTTTAAAAGAGTTTCAATTCGTAAATTTCAAAGAGATTTGTCCCAGTCATCATGCACCGGTCCAATAGCTGGGCCTTTTATGAATCATGAAAATGCTCTGACGGGCAACCTGTTTTACAAAAAGAGTTCCAGGAGCTCAATCGGCGTCATTTCCATCACATCACATGATGAGTTCTCCTTCCTTTCATATGACTTTTCTGCCACGAGAGAGACTGGACAAGGTATATTGGACACATGATCCAGCTGCTCTGGAGAAGGCACAAGGCTGCTTGCTGGCGTGGCTGGACTCACGCGCTTCTCTGAAACTGGAACTCTGGTATTTTTAGTGTGGAGTGTGGGTATTCCTGTCTAAATGTCTGAATACGCGGAAAAGACTACTTCTATTATCCTGGATAAATTTTTACATGCATTTGGAGTATATATTTCCGAGAAATTATAACTAATTTTATAAAATGAAAAAGAGACATCGCACGCTTTCACATTTTTTGTGTAAAATATTGAATTTATGAGTCCAATCATCTTTATCGTCTACTTTATGTTGTGTGAGAGCTGTGTGTACACAGTACGGTAAATAAGTCGTAAGCCAATGGCATGATTTTTGTGTACAAAAGCATTATTTTGTGGATTTTGGAAGCGGGTTGAAATGTTCATGTTGATGGCAATGGGGCTACAATTTCAGCTTTACACTAAGCTTTTACAAAGAACATGGGAATGAGGCAATGTACTCAACCTGCTTTTGCTCGGCATCATGTGAATCAAGCTTGTTGACCGTGTCTCGTGACTTGAGTAAAAAAAAGTTTTCCTTCCGACATCCTTGATTTGGTGCTTTGCATTGGCTGGTGGTAGGCATATTATGATTCATATATATTATTAGGGGCTATGCTATAATGTAACAATGTGCAAGTGGATTCTCCATTCTCCTGCGTTTTCCTTTTCATAAACTGCGTTGCCGTTGCCTATTCCGTAAGAATTCATATCAAATCGCATGACTCAAACGTAAGCATTATTGACTCAGAATTGAAAATAAAAAAATGTTTCGAGTTTACAATTCGCAAAGATAGTTTTTGATAATTCTCTTTAACACTCCAATTTTTAGCGTTTCTCATGAAATAGAAAGACACTAAAATATATGTGTGCGTACTGCGTACTCTGCATGTGCCATGCATTGATGTTTTCATACGAACGGTTCCATTGCTTATAGGAAGATTCCAAGCTAGCAGAGCTTACTCAGCTTACGCTCAAGTTATGTTTATGGATTGGACGTTGTTGGATAGTTGGATGGATGTGTGTGGTATTATGTGCAGTAGTAGCAGGGGAAGCTGCTAGTGTGTAAAGGGTTATGTTGATGTTAAAAAAGTGATGTATGTCCAATATTAGAGGATGGGAACAATGCAAAAACTTGGTCTTTTTGCTCTCTAGAGATGCGGTTTCTTCTTTTGGAGCATTGAACTTGACAGAGATGTACCTGAATCAAGTTGGGATATATCCAACGACTCGTTTCATAGAGGGTAACGTGGCCGAGCGGTCTAAGGCGCTGGTTTTAGGCACCAGTCTCTTCGGAGGCGTGAGTTCGAATCTCACCGTTGCCAACATATTTTTTACAGAAATAAGTTTTGACGCTCAGAAAATTAGAGTTGATAGATTTATTTTATAACTGAATACTTGTTTTTACTGTTTTAGTATGGAATTCATAACATGAAACTAGAACAAAGGTTCACAAGTATGAAAAATCACAATTTATTTAACTTAAAATAATATATAGCGGGTTGTAAAAAAAATCGGCAGAGATTACAGCAAAAATAAGTTAAAGAAACAAGAAGTTAATAAAATTACTTACATTTTATCGAGGTACATGGTACTTTTCTACTTTAATGGTAGATTTATTTCTTACAGCAAAATAAAAGACGGATTTTAACGTAACGTGAATCTTCTACTAGAAATAAATATATATGTATTATATTGATTTACCTACAACCAGCCGGAACTAAACGGTTTCCGGTCAAATTATCTTTAGAAAGATAGTTAGATTTCCTATTCAAATTTTCTCAAAAAATTTACATTTGGTACATGTGCTTGGATCTAGCAAAATATCTAAATAGCCACTTGTATAGAAAAACTGCTTGTATAAAAGCTACTACTAAGTTCTGTTAGAAGAGAAAGCAATAAATAAGGAGAAAGTTGACCCGGATATATAAGTGTATAATATATAGTACAGTTAGGAATAAATGAAAAAGTATCAAAACATTTATCAAAAACCATTTTTAAGCATTTAACGTGTCCAATGACCATTTTTATACACGACTGAAATATTATTGTTTTACCCCAATTATTTTACATTTAAAATCTAAAAACATTTTTACTACGGTAGTGCGACGATGGTGTGTTCGATATAATACAAAGGTAAAAATACACAAAAAACTGACTACGCATTTGTTTGTATTTTCGTATTAATATTCTACAAAGTATTCGACAATTTTTTTTATAAAAAATAAATTTTCATTGTATTTTACAAGCAAAAGCAGTTTGTATAATATTTTATATATGTTATTGACTCTCTTTTTAACTAAATGAACGAGGATAAATAAGTTTTAGCGAAATGCAGCAGAAGGCTAATGGAAACAGCAATGAGAGGAATTCTAAGGAGAAAAAGAAGTTTTACAGCTCCTTTCAAATAGTCATGTTTTTCTAATATACTTTGAAAATGAAAAGTTAACTGTAATGGTTTTATACATTGTTACAGGGAAAAGACAAGTGAGATATGTTAATAATAATAGTAGCATAATAATGTTATTTAAATATTCTGTCACATAAATAGATCTATTTTAATATTTATACTGAATAAACAACATTTTGGAAACTTCAATTCCATTCTCCTTTCCATCATTGATATCCGTTTTTCATAATGATGAGCAGGCCCATCACTTGCCTGAAGCTCGTGAAGTATATGGAATTTCTCGGTTTAGCTTTGCTGAGTAATCTCTTTGTTCTTATGTATGGGAATAATAGCCGCATGTGAGTCGCCTTTGTTCTCCATCTCACTGTCTGTTGAAGATGCACTTTTCTGCAACTCTGCATGTTCTGGCTTTGATGATTTAAATGGGTCACCAATTGCTGTAATAGGTTTGCCATCATTTTCTCCAGCACTTCGCATTAAAGTTGCAGGATACTGAGTATCAATCTGCGACTGGTGGTTTCCCCCATATACCGATCCCCGATGCACTTTGCTGTGATGGTCCCCCTTGATAAAGCAAAGTCTTATTTCCAAATCCCGTTGCCCGTTAAAGGTACCAATTTGAGTTTCCACATTGACCACTGTGGTCGCTGTTGATGATGAATTGTGAATCCCGTTGAATTTTGCTCCTCCTCCGAAATTAAATAACCCTGATGCCCCTTCACTACCACTACCATTAACATTATTACCACTGCTGAAACCACTACTGTTAAAACTATCATAATAACGGTCGTTTCTAGTATGAATTTCGTTAAAATCAGGCTGCTGCCCTCGAATGATATTGTTATTTGAATCCCTCAGAACGAGACCTCCACCTAACCCATCCCTATTTATACCAATAAAATTATTATTACCGTCCACTGAACCAAAGTTATGATTGTGTCCGTTGGCGAAAAACTGGTCCACCATCATGGTCAATGTTGTCGCTGAGGTAGATGTAACTGTCAGCGGTGATGGAGATCCACTGTTATTTCTCGTCCAGCGTGCGCAATTGTTGGAACTGTTGATATCCAACATATCTGCTGGAGCAATTCCTCCAATCCCAGACGCGCTGTTG